>VWZE01014972.1:73293-99761 GCA_013396675.1 Eubucco bourcierii
GGCTGAGAGAGTTGGGGCTCTGCAGCCTGGAGAAGAGAAGGCTTCCAGAAGACCTGATAGTAGCCTTCCAGTATCTGAAGGGGCCTACAGGAAGGCTGGGGAGGGACTATTGACAAGGTCTTGAAATGACAGGACAAGGGGCAATGGGTTTGAACTGGCAGAGGGGAGATTTAGACTGGATGTTAGGAGGAAGTTCTTGACAGTGAGGGTGGTGAGGCACTGGCACAGGTTGCCCAGGGAGGTTGTGGATGCTCCCTCCCTGGAGGTGTTGAAGGCCAGGTTGGACGAGGCCTTGAGTGAGCTGTACTAGTGGGAGGTGTCCCTGCCTATGGCAGGGGGTTGGAACTAGATGATCCTTGAGATCCCTTCCAACCTTACCATTCTATGATTCTATGATCTAGGAGCTTGTAATGAGTTTACTGAGGAAGAATGAAAGGCCAGTCAAGGTCACAGCCCCCATAGGAGCGCTATCAATCTCGACATGTTCAGCGAACAAGGTTCCCAAGCAGCTGCCAAATCAGAAGCAAGCTGCACACAGAGAAGCTGTGCTGGCCTTGCTGCAGGCTGTTATTTTGGTGCATTAGGCTGAGCACAAATTTGCAAAACCACTCGACCAATTCGGACATTTGGTTCCCCTTTGAAACAGCTCAGTGAAAGAGGTGGTGGAGAAGCACCAGCCTGGCAGGTCTGGTTGCTAGAGCAGCTTCCTGCAGTGCAACCTGCAGCCACGCAGACATCTCCTCCCTCCCATTTGCCCCCATTGGTCTGGGTTGTGTCTTCATGCCCTGCAGGTCTACATCCCAGCTTCTACCCAGAAATGAAGGTATAACTAAACAGCCTGCAGGGATGAGGCAGGTTTCAAACCTCTCCTTTGGCCTCTCTTCAAAGATAAAAGGCACACATCAGACAATTCTTTTCCCAGCCATACCAGGTACCCTTCATTGTATCCATAGCTGGCACAGTGAGCAAAATCTGATCCATGTCTTAATTTCCTTAAGCCTCCCAAATACTTGAAAGAGAATAATTATTTTTATGTTATCATTTCTTAATATATGAAATCTGATTAGAATAATCCTGGCAAGGCAGAGGGTGATAAGCGAATAGAGTAGGTGAAAAATGGTAGGTTTGAAGGAGGAAATTGATTTCCTTCCATCCCTCCAAATCTGAATAATAAACTTTCTCAAAGAACTTCTTTGCAAGAAACTGCAATTAAAATACTTTAATAAATAGTCTCTTGGAGCTCCTTGCAAAAGTAGAGGTTGCTACACACTCAAAAGTTTGAGACAGTCACACTTTGAATCCAGAGGCCACCACTTTCATGGGAGTGCAGAAACACTTGAAAAAACTGCTTGAAATTAGCCAGTGCCTTCAAGAAACCAAGGCTATGAGAATCTGGGTGCAACTAAGCAGGTACAAAGAAGTGTGGCCAGGAGAATCACAGAAACATTCTACATAGAAAAGCACCTCAGGATCACCAAGTCCAACCAATAACCCTACTCTGCAAAGTGCACCCTAAAACATATCCCCAAACACCACATCCAAACAACTTTTAAACACACCCAGGTTTGGTGACTTCATCTCCCTGGACAGCACATTCCAGTGCTTGACCACTCTTGCTGGGGAAAAAAAACAAATTAAAAACCACCACAAAACACACCTTCCTAATATCCAGTCTAAACCTACCTAGTGACAGCTTGAGGCCATTCCCTCTTGTTCTATCACTATTTACCTGTGAGCAGAGACCAGCACCAATCCCTCCACAACCTCCTTTCAGGTTGCCTGAAGGGTAGTGATGTGGTCTCCCCTCAGCCTCCTCCATCTTTCCCTCATCTAGACCTCATTTTCTTGTGTAAGACCTTCCTGGAAGAAAAGCAGGTCTGGCCGTGACTACACAGAGGCATGATGATTCCCAATTTTCAAAGAGGTACTACTCTAATAGATTACCACTATTCACTAAAATCCTAACACGCTATTGTCAAAGGAAAAAAAAAATCAAGGGGTGGAACACCTCTCCTATGAGGACAGGTTGATGGAGCTGGGGATTCTTCAGCCTCTGGTGAGACCTAATACTGATCTTCCAGAATTGAAGGGGGCTACAAGAACGCTGGAAAGGGACTGTTTACTAAGGTCTGTAGGTGACAGGACAAGGGGCAATGGTTTGAAATTAGATAAGAGCAGATTTAGGCTGGATGTTAGGAGAAAGCTCTTTACCATGAAGAAGGTGGTGGAAAACTGGAACAGGTTGCCCAAGGAACTGGTTGTGGCCCCATCCTTGGAGATATCCCAAGATGAGGCTTGACAGTGTTCTGGGCAACCTGATCTAGTTAAGGATGTCATCACTGCATAGGGCATTGGACTGGATGACCTTTGGAGGTTCCTCCTGACCCAAAACATTCTATGATTCTGTGATCCCCATCCCTCATAAAGAAACTGTTTTCCTATCTGTGTAGCAGAATGCACATGAACACACTCACCAGACACTACCAAATGACTGAGCAGACCAGAGTCTCAGATATGCTGGGTTAAACACACTTACCTCAGTTTTCTGACCACACATCAACTGGTTTCCTCTAGATACAACCCAGTGGCAGAGACATTAGAAATTGAAATCTGCCTCAATACCACTACAACTGTACCAGTCCTCCCACCACTGCCTTGCTATGTGATGCTTTACAGCCATGCTTCCACCACTAAACAAACCCCTACTTTTTTGTGTTTAGTCACACCCAGTCGACCTCCCATCAAAACGATAAGCGCAGAGTTCAGCCCACAGACTCTCACAAGTCTTTGGTCATGTCTGAATAACACAAGATACCCTGGAGACAGGAAGACCGTGTCCAGCACCATACCTGGGCTCTAAAGCACTGGCCAAAAATCCACCTGGATAATTTCTGGTACTTAACCCAGCTCTATAGAAACAGGTATCTCTGGCTGCTGAGAAGACATCTCAAGCTGTGTAGAGAGCTCACTAACCTGCTCCTGTTACTGCTTTCCCCTAGACACCATTATGAGTGATATCTACTAGAGTTGGACACTGAATCAGCCAGTGTCCAGCTCTAGCAGAGCCACAAGGATGCCTTTTACATTCACCTCAGTGAAAGGGGATGTACTGAGTGCCCAACACTTTACACTGTCTGAAACTCCATGCCTTATGCTTTTACTGCAAATTATTTTCTTGCACAACCTGGCTTCTCAGTTCCCTAGGGCATCAGTACATTCGAAGTGCTTTTCTTTCCAGAGCACTGCTGCAATCCTGAGCTTTGCAAGAGCTGTTTCCAATTCTCCACCTGCCATCTTGTGAAGCTGATATTGCAAACAGCCCCAGCGCCTTGGGTGGCTGAAAAAAGAGATACTTGTGGAGCCCTGAGCAACTGCACTTGACATATGGTATTAAGACGTGCAAGGGAAGATGGCTGGCAGGCTATGACTCTCCTGTGGTTCTTTTGCCTGCTCCCATTATCCTCAATGAAAATTGCTAGGGACATAAATGCCGAGGAGCCAGAAATAGAGAGAGAGAGAAGCAAGCCCTGTCTACACAGCACACAGCTTTCAAAGCAAACTGATTTGCTTGACTTAAGACACTACACAAACAAGTTGTGCTGCAGTTGCTACACTAATTCCTTGGATAATCACAAAAGAAAGCTGGTGATTAAGGTAAAGAATTAGGATCAGGAAGAACAGAAGGTCTAATCCAGTCTCTACACATGACCTTGGGCATGTCACACCACAGTTTTGTTATCTATCTGATGACGCTTCCCAGCATGAGTGGGAAATTACCTGAGAGCATGGAGAAGGCCAGGAGCAGCTCACCAGTAAGTGACAGCAGGTTGTTTTTGGCGCCCATACCATTGCACAGGCTGGGTCCTGCATTAACAGTATCTGTGTGGTGCTGCCATCAGAGATGAAAGCAACACAGCACTCCTCTGACCCAGCCTCCCAATAAAAGCTGGAGTTCAGCATCAACTCTTCCACCTTCTTCTAACCCAGTCATGGTACTTATCACCAGACAGCCCTGTTTCCAATTTCACCTCAAGTACTTCTGGAGCCCTTCTCTTTGCTCTGTTCCCTTCCTGCTCACCACAGTGTGTGGTGGAATTTCCAGTTCTGCTACAAGCAGCAGATGCAAATCATAAACTGGGTTACAGGATTCAAACTGGAAACAAACTCAAGTAGAACAGGGCCGTAAGTATCATGACAGCAATTTACTCTTAGAGGGGTTTTATATTTTTTCCCCACTAATCAAAAGCTCATAGAAGTGACTCATCCAGTGATCTTCCACCCTCTAGTTGGAGACATCTTTTGGTTCAGTATCTCCAGATGGCTCACTAGAGCAGAGCA
This sequence comes from Eubucco bourcierii, assembly GCA_013396675.1. Taxonomy (NCBI): domain Eukaryota; kingdom Metazoa; phylum Chordata; class Aves; order Piciformes; family Ramphastidae; genus Eubucco; species Eubucco bourcierii. The sequence goes on from VWZE01014972.1 coordinate 77,632, forward strand.
CTGCATTGCACTTCAGTAACAGCAAAGGAAGATGAAGTCCCTCACATTTTTTCCCACACTAAGCCAGAGAAAAGGCATGTCAGTTCTCAGACAGGTCTGCAAGTGGAGTAGCATTTTAGATGCCTTCCTATCAGAGCAGGTGTCTACAGGACGCCTCTACACATTCCCTGTAGACAAGATGCTGCTAAGCCTTTGTGCAAATGCAGATAGGTAGGCAGAAGCTAAGAGAGACAGAGCATCTGTGACACACTCAAGACAGTGCAGTCATTGCTGTTCAGCTACAGCTCCCAGAGCACTCTCAGGAAAAAAGCAGTATTTTACCCAGGCAGAATGCCCACAGCAGCATTAAGAGGTGCAAGAAGATGGAAGCCGATTTGGACAAGCCAGTTTAAGATCTGTGAACCTGTTTCCTCTAAGAACTATGAAGGCAACAAGGAACATTATGGATCTGCCTGGAGCAGTCTGGTTGCACATCTGTACAACTCTTCTCCTGAGCTGCTTGGATCCCTATCAAGAGTCTGCTTTGCCCTACTGGAAAGCATGGGACTCTCTGCAGCCATCTTCCCAATATGGGAACAGGCACAGTACAGAAGAGAGGGTACTGGAAATACACGTCCCCCAGGCGTAGATGGTGATGGGTCTCCTTGGCACCAAGTATAGCTCAAAATTCAAAATCCATTAGCTGCTCCGGCTCCACTATCACAGTATCACCAGGGTTGGAAGAGACCTCAAAGCTCATCAACTCCAACCCATCACCACAGACCTCAAGACTAGACCATGGCACCAAGTGCCACGTCCGAACCCACCTTGAACACCTCCAGGGACGCTGACTCCACCACCTCCTTGGGTAGCCCATTCCAGGGCAGTTATCCAATGTCAGAGGAAAAAGGGGAACCTTCCCATGAGCCAGCTCACGTGCTCTCGTGGTCGAGAAGGCCACTGCCATTGCAGGGTGTATTAGAAGGGATGTGGTTAGTAGGTCGAGAGAGGTTCTCCTCCCCCTCTACTCTGCCCTGGTGAGGCTGCATCTGGAATATTGTGTCCAGTTCTAGGGCCCTCCGGGAAATGCTTGAGAGAGTCCAGCACAGAGCCACAAAAATGTTTAATGGAATGGAACATCTTCCTTACAAGCAGAGCCTGAGGGAGTTGGGGCTCTTTAGCTTGGAGAGGAGGTGCCAACATGTACGTTTATAAATACGTAAAGGGTGAGTGCCAAGAGCATGGATCCAGAAGGGTTTGACTGGATGAGCTTTCGAGGTCCCTTCCAGCCCCTGAGATTCTGTGAACTTCTCTGCAGTGCACATGAAACAGCAATGTGAGACAACAATGTGGTGACTCCTCAACCCAGCAGGAATGGGTAACAAGTCACTTTGAAAGGCACATGATGGTTGGCAAGAATGCTCAGATTTTGAATGCTGCAGCAAGAACACCAACAACTGCCCTTCCTGACCTCTGCTTCCTTGGGAGAGATTCCTGCTGGGGACAGCAATAGCCCAGCATGGCCACTGTGCTTGTGGGAATGTACAGAATTAGGCTGAATCTTGCTCCTCAACTCGCTTGGCACGTGCCTAGAAAGTTGGACGTTATCTTTCTCAGTGCATCCTCTCCTAACAGTCTTGTTCAAAATCCCTGAGGTTCTATTTCTTCTCTTCCATTTCATGCTTACAACGATATGGTGGTGAAAAAGAAAAGGCAATGTAGGAGATTCATGATAATTTCTACCTCTGAGAAGCTCACAATCTTTGTCCAGCTGCTGTAATTCCCCTGCAGTACTCCAGACTGCATCTGGGAACCCATAAAGATGTGCATGTAAACCCTGAGTGCTGCTATCAATAATGCATTTGATGCACAGCTTTCAGAGGAGATGGCCAAGGAAGTTTATAGTAAAGAGAAGTCAATCCTTCTGTCTTCTCAGGGGAAAAGTGGTAAGGAGATAGGAACACAGCATCATCTTGCCATGTCTTATTTACATCAAAAGGGTGTTCACATTTCAGAAAGCTTTTAGAAAGGGGCTCATGCCCAGGTGTGTATTTGGAAGGTTACAGAGCACACTGAGGGTATTAAAATACTTGCAACTTTGTGGGAGTCAGCTAACTTATAGGAAACAGCTGCATGAAAAATAGCCATTGCTCCCAGATCATAGCTCCTCAGATGTCATCAACATGTCAGAGGTGGTAGGGCACCCTCACACTGTCTTTATTGCCTCCTTGGTGGCTGAGATGTCAGACCACCAAATTAACCTGTGACTTGTGTGTGTGTGAGGGATTAACTGATATCAGAGAGTAACAATCAATTTAATGTTTAAATGTTTGAGGATTTATTAGGCTTTTCCTAGCCACCTTCACACAACAAAGGATGCAATCTGCAGTTCCTAAGCACGGAAGACCACTCCCTTTTCAACCAAGCAAAAGCTGTAGGGAAGGCCTTATGTGTAACTTTATGTTGGATGATGAATCCTATAGTCTGGGTATGTCAACTGAAAAAGATGTGAAATTAATACAAAGTGTTTAAAGAAAAAGATTGACAGTCGTGAGGCAAGTGGGAGAAGCTGCTGGGAGGTGTAACTAAAGAACAGCAAAACTGCAAGTAAGTGAAATTAGTCACAAGAAGGTCAAGCACGTAACCTAACTGCAGGTAGAACAGTAATGATAGACCATAAAGGGACTAGCAGGTATCACTCAAACCATTATTACTTCCTTTTCTAGTCCTATAAGAAGTCTACAGACTATTTCTAGTGCAGCAGAGATAGTTTCAGTTAAACCTGGAAAACAAAGGACATGCCATGAGTCTGAACCATCTCTGCTCTGAAACCATTCCACCTGGACTCAGCCTCCAGCAAAGTGGAGAGCACGGAAGAGGCCATGACTGTACAACTGGAATTGCAGACTCATTAAAGCTGGAAAGGACTTCCAAGATCATCCAGTCCAACCATCAACCCAACACCACCATGACCACCAAACCATGTCCTGAAGTGCCACATCCACATGTTTTTTTTAAAGACTTTCAGTGACTGTACTTCCCTGGGCAGCCCATTCCAACACCTGACCACTCTTGCAGTAAAGAAATTTTGCCTAACATCCAAGCTAAACCTCCCCTGGCATAACTTTTGGCCATTTCCCCTTGCCCTATGTGTAGATACTTGAGAAAAGAAACCAACATCCTCCTCACTCCACCTTCCTTTCAGAGACCAATGATGTCTCCCCTCAGATTTCTCTTCTTCAGATTAAACAACTCCAGTTCCCTCAACCACTCCTCCTAAGACCTGTTCTCCAGACCCCTTACCAACTTCATTGTCCTTCTCTGGACACACTCCAGCACCTCAATGTCTCTTTTATGCTGCAGCACCCCAAACTGAACACAGTATTCAAGCTGCACAATCAAGCACAGGGACAAGAACACCTCCCTCCTTCTCCTGGACACAATGGTTTTGATGTAGGCCAGGATGTGTTGGCCTTTTTGACCAGCTGGGCATGCTGCTGGTTCATGCTCAGGCACTCTTCGAATCCATTTTCTCATAATCCTGTGCCCATGGCCATGTCCCTCCACTCCCACCCACACTGCACCATATGAGGGCAGGTGGCCATTAGCCATAGTTTCAGTGTGGTCTGGGGTGGTGGTGGTTGCTGCAGGGTTAGACCAGGAGTCCCAGGGCCATGTACCCTCCACTGCCCTCAGCCACTCCACAAGCAGTAAAGGGAGCTCTGTGTGGCCATTGGAACTCAAGTGATGTGTGAAACAACCCCCTCTGCAGAGGATAAAGGATGTTTGTTGAACTGCCCCACACATCAGTGGCTTTTGGATGTTTGTTCAACCAAACTCCTCTGCATGGGGGTCACATTAAAGTAAAGTTTCTGCTGGCACTGACAACACCATTGTGTCATCACTCTGCTTAAGGATCCCTAAAGAACCTTCCTGTCCCCACAGTGTTGGGTGACAGCATCTGAAAACTCTCTGGGCACTCTAGGGCAACACATAATGATTCAGAGAGGGGAAAAAAATTATGACAAAAAACCCCCCAAAAAGGTCCTAAAACAGATATTCATTCATTCAAAAATTGTAACTCAGATAATTAAATACTCAAATAATGAACATCTGAGTGATTTAGATCTGATGGTTATTTCCCCTCCAGGTGGACATTTTCAGCCTTCCAGGAGGCCTGGGCATATTTCTGAACCCAGTCAGCCCATGCCAGCAGGTGAGGTGGGTGGGGAAGGATGGGCTCTGCCTCTGATGGATGCTGCTTTTGGACACCATCTAACCCACTGTCACAAGGCCAGAACCAGCCTCAACCCCAGACAGTGCTTACAGGAGACAGACCTTGCAGGGCCTCTTTGGTGCATCTCACAAAGCACGAGGCCAGATGCAAGGACCAGGCATAGTTCAGGAGGCCTTGGAGTGACTCCAAAGCTGTGTCCTGCCTGCCTGCTTTGCTGCCAGGATGCCTGTAGGCAACGCTGCTGGCAAGGTGCCCCTGCGCTCCTCGCCGCTCGCGCACAGATTGCAGGCTCCTTGGCACAGGCGCGGCTGCCATCCCACGCGCTCTGCAGAGCTGAGCACGCTGTCAGCGTGCCACACAGCACAGCACTGACTGCCTGACAGTAGTACCAACCAGACCCCCTCCACCTCGCTCTTAGTTTCACAGATGGCAAATCCACAGAGATAGGAGTTGAGTTGCTGTGGAGTGTTCCCTGAAGTGAAGAGCAGCTCTGCCAGAAAACATGCCAGGAGAGGGAACTGCCAGCGGCTGCTAACCCCCAGGGTTTGTCTCCTTGGGGCACGAGAACGCAGGGACCATAGAGCTGCTAAAGCATCAAGGTGCAATTTCAACCTCAGCTAGATCAGGTTGCCCAGAGCCCTGTCAAGCCTTACCTTGAATATCTCCAGGTGTGACACCCCAATATCTCTCCGGACAGTTTTATCCATTCTGTATTTTGAGTTTGCTGTTATCAGAAAGGAGATCACAATCACTTCATTAACACACAGCTAAACAGGTCCTCACTGAAAGCTTTCCTCATTTCTTTTCCTATCAAACAAAGCCCTGGACCTAAGGAGGACACAGTTTGTCCTTACACTACTACTACAAAAAAAAACCCCAAAAAACCAACAAACAAAAATCAAACAAACAAAAACCTAAATACCACAACCCCAAAAAACCAGAGTAATAGTCCCACTGTCACCCTTAATGTCCTGGAGTTTAATCTAGATTTCACTTGTGGAAAAGACAGTGGCACTATTTATGGGCAAAACCTGGATAAATGGCAGTGAAAGCAAGCAAAGCAGGCCGGGGAGCTGGAGCAAAAGCAAAATATTAGCCCAGGGAGAGATTTCAGTTACTGGTTTCTCCTGCGTGATGCATAGACAGGCAACAAAAGGGATATAGCAACATCATGACAGAGCAACACGATGAAGCCAGCTTTTGCTTCTTGCTCGCTGGGATGGATGCTTCACTTGCATACCCTTTCTGCTAACTAGGGACTTCCCACTGTCCTATCCTCAGTCTAGATACTTCCCTAGAGTTTCCTTCCAAAATCCAGCTCAAATTGACAGCGACTCTTCATTCAACCTCCAGTTGTTAATTGCTTACATACAATGCACAGGAGAAAAAATGGACAAGCTCTGTGCAACACCACTGCTGCTTAGTACGTGCTCCAAAGAAAGACTTTGCCTATCTGCTTATCTATGGTTCTGCCTGTACAACTGACCTTAAGGATATCAGCAGGAGTTGTCACAGAATTGTCAGGGTTGGAAGGGACCTCAAAGATCATCCCCCTGCCATGGGCAGGGACACCTCATACTAGATCAGGTTGCTCAGAGCTACATCCAGTCTGGCCTTAAAGACTTCCAGAGATGAGGTTTCCACCACCTCCCTGGGCATCCTGTTCTCAACCACTCTTATGGTGAAGAACTTCTTAATGCTGTGCAGAAGATGGCAGCTACTATTCACCTCAGCAATTCCTACTCTTGCCTTCCTTACAATTCAGAGCAACCTCTTCTCCCTGATGTTTTACTCTCCCTTCCTCTTTCCCACTGTAAGGAATTCATGTGGGATCAAAACACTCAAGCAAAATCGAAACGTTTTGTTCTGATTTTATTAGGAGCAGTAAAGTTCCTACAAACCACTTTGAAGACCTTTCAAAATGGGAATCTGTAATGTTTCTTTTGGGAAATATCAAAATGAGATGAATCAGCACCACTGTAGCATTTTCCCTCTCTTTTCTTCCAAAATGAAATTTCAGAAAAGATCACCATGCATCCAAACATTCACAGACCACTGCTCACAAAGTGAAATGGCCTATTCCCTGCTCCACCAGTTGGCATTAAGTAGAACATTGCACATTCCTAAACATCCTGCACAACCAAAGCTAAAGGAAGAACTTTCTTATTGAAGCGTATTTACTCTTCACAATTTGCACTGCTATCATGTAAGTCAAGGAGCAGTCAGCCAGGAAAACAAGATTAGGTCCCGCTGTTATCAATTTTGTCCTCTGAACCATCTCTTGTTCAACTACACAAAAGCTAAGTCCAGCCTAACTCATTCCAGGCATTGATACAAGGTGCAGGGCAGTACCCTCTCAGGGAGCCCCTCCGTGGTGCCGTGCTAGGAAAGTTCAGTGAGTAGAAGTCCCTCAACAAGACGCCAGACAAGAAACTTGCCCAAGAAGAAATCCGCAGTACTGTATTGTCCCAGCTCTCCTCACCGAGTTGGCACGGGCCAGCACTGGTCCTGCCTGACTTGCACCAGTCACACACAGGACAGGAAAGCACTCTCTGGTGGGGTGAGAGGAAAGCTGAGTGCTGGAGAACTACTGATGGCTACTGAAAGTCAGGTGAGCAGCAGAACCTCCCCCAGAGAAACAGCACCACTTTGCTGTTGATAAACTCGTCCACATGATTACCTGCTACAAGGGTGGCACACCAGGGTGCCTTGTAGGCACATTCCATGCAAGGCAGGAATATGCTCCCTCAGCACAGTTGCTTCCCAGAGCATCCATTTTGTTCCTTCTGTATTTATTAATCACAGAGGCATTACGCTTGGAAAAGCCTCTCAGGATCACCAAGTCCAATCCATATCCCTACTCTATGAGGTTTACCCCATACTGTATCCCCAAGCATCACATCCAAATGAATTTTAAATGCACCCAGGGTTGGTGACTCTGCCATCTCCCTGAGTAGCTCATTCCAATGCCTGACCACTCTTGATGGGAAAAAATATTTTCCTAATATCCAGTCTAACCTACCCAGTGGCAGCTTGAGACCGTTCCCTCTTGTGCTATCACTAATTACTTGTGAGAAGACACCAGCACCAATGCCTCCACAACTTCCTTTCAGGTACCTGTAGGCAGCAATGAGGTGTCCCCTCAGAGTCCTCTGTTTCAAACTACCCAACCCCAGCTCCTTCAGTTACTCCTCTTCAGATTTATTCTCCAGGTTCTTCCTCAGTTTCCTTGCCCTCCTCTGCACGGGTTCCAGCACTGCCACATCCCTCTCGTAATGAAGAGTCCAAAACTGAACACAATACTCAAGGTGTGGCCTCACCAGAGCAGGGTACAAGGGGACAATCATCTCCCTGCTCCTGTTGGAACAAGCCAGGGGACAAGATGAGTTTTACATCTCCCTTCATCCAACGAGCCCGTTTAAACAGCCAGTGAGAAACAGTAGATACTCTGGAGGGAAATTAAAAGCACATAACACTGAATTCCTGCTATGCTTTGCTTTTGGAGATATTTCTCCCTCTCCACTGACCTGGCTCCCTAATGATGCATGTAAACTAGGGAATCCCCCCCAGCAAGTGTGCTAGCTTGCAAAGTTTGCAGAAGGCAGGTGTCCAGGGTACCTGCCTGGGTCATCTGTACTTCTGACACTGGAGGTCTAGGAGTTAAAAAAATAGCATTGGCAGGAGCAGGTTTAACACCCCAAGTCTATTAACGGGGAGAACGCAGCATTATTAATTCCAGCCTCTGACCTTGAGCTGGTATAAACAAGAGAGCAGCAACCCTCCAAGAGTTGTAGCAAAATAGTCATAGCATTGCAAAGCAGATTAAAAGCCCACAGTTAATAAACATACTTCCCCAGATGCTTGTTTATTATTATGCAAGTCATGTTTATTATGCAAAATGATAAAGCAGAGAAAAAGAAGCTGCAAAGACACAGTGAGCTCTTAACGTGACTTGGGTTTTTTCGATGCTATTTAGAGTCTTTTTTTTTTTTATTATTGTGCATAATCATTCCCTTATTAGCAGGAATCTTTGAAGTGATTTAAGCTCTAATTTCCAACTCACAGGTTTGCACTGTAAAACCATAGTGAGTTCTCCTAAGCGACCCATTTCCCCCTCCCTCCCCCTTTCCCCCCCCCATTCTGTCTCTCTGCTAGGATTTTCTCAGTCTTTCCAATAAATTATGTATCACCATTTGCCATTTCAAAACTAATTAGAACTCCAGTTAAACAACAAGGAATATCTGAGAGCAGTGCGTTTCAGAAGAGAAGTGTTATGCACTTGGGGCAAAACCAAGCCCAGCTGTAACGCCACTGAATTATGTATTTCATCGTATTGAAAGCTGTGATTTCAGTCGACTCAGAGTGATTAGGTGGGCCTGTGGAGGCTCTACAACCCTATTATGAGCATCTGCTCCAGGAGATCCAGGTTTGCCTCTCAGGCAGTACACTTTGCACGCACTCTCTAGCTCACACCCCTGTCAGTTATTGCAGCAGAGAGAGTTCGATGCCAAAGACAGAAACTTCACAAAGAAAGGTTTGTCAGAGTGGGAAATAATTTGGTGGTGAAACTTTTAACTCCAGCCAAAGACAGCAGAGCATGTTCTGTTTCTTCTCTCATTATGATTAGGCTGTAAACTCACTGGAGCAAGACGTACTTCTTAGTTCTGCACTTCCCTCTCCTCTGCAAAAACCAGCTTTGGGGCTGAGCTTCCCAACCACTGAGACGGTACAAGTAACACCCTCTGCCCTTCATTCATTCTCTGGATTTTTACTTTGGCATAAAATGCTAACAGCAGATCCTCAGAAGACTCATGGCACTTGCCAGAGCAGGTACTGCTAAAAACCTCTGGGGGAAATTTACAACTGTTCTACATCACAAGAAGTCAAAATGGGAACACATCAATGACTCTCCAAGCTCATTATGAAGACAGTGTCTTGCATTCTACTGTCTGCAAAGCCAGGTGTCTCAGACCAAGGTCTGATTTTCCTTCCTCCTAAGCACCTAATTCCTCAGCAGACCTCAGAGGTATCAAGAAGGAAAAAATAAAAAACAAACCAAACCAACAACAACAACCACCCCACACACACAAAAAAACCCCACCAAAAAACCAACCAACCAACCAAAAAAAACCCAAACAAAAAAAACAGCCCAAAAACCTCAAACAAACAAACAAAACCACCAAAAAACAACCACTGTTCAGGTATCCTGTGTAAGTAAACAATGAGGTTACTGAGGAGCCAGAGTGGGTCCAGGGGAGATCGATGATACTGGCAAGGGGGATGGAGGAAAAGTCTTCTGAGGATTGGCTGAGGGATCTGGGGGTGTTCAGCCTGGAGAAGAGGAGACTTAGAGGGGACCTTATCACTCTCTACAACTACCTGAAAGGAAGTTGTATTGAGGTAGGGGTCAGGTTCTTCTCCCAAGCAACTTGTGACAGGACAAGAAGGCATGGCCTGAAGCTGTGCCAGGGGAGGTTTAGGTTGGATATTAGGAAGCAACTCCTCATGGAAGGGGTTATTAGGCACTGGAACGGACTGCCCAGAGTGGTGGTGCAGTCACCATCCCTGGAGATCTTTAAAGGAAAGACTGGATGTGGTACTTGGTGGCGTGGCCCAGCTGATGTCATGGTGTTAAGCTATTGGCTGGACTTGATGATCTCTGAAGTCTTTTCCAGCCTTGGTGATTCTCTGATGCACAAAACTCGTAACAACTACTTCCCAATGCATCTAAGGCATTCAGAAGTTGGCTAAGGATCTATGGTTAGATTCAATTCATCAACCAACCCCACACTGTCCCTGCCCATCCCTAACCAAGCAGAAGGGATGAGGAAACTCATTGCTAAATGTATCAAAGTGACTGAGCACATAGAAGGGTCTTGCATGTTTCTGCAATGAGCCTTCTCACCATGTACAGCTTTAAAGAGGACCCAAAAGCAGGGTTTAGTGGGGATGACTGGCACCAGGAAGACTTTTTCCAAAGGCTGGTGGTTATTCTATATCCATTCATTCAATAGTCTATTGGCTCAAACTCAGAAGAAGCTGGCACAAAACATCTCTGAGCCCAGGCTGATAACAGCCTCTGTTTTGATCTGGGGCAGATGATGTCAGCCAAAGCATAAACTTACACACACGCAGATTAAACAGCAAACCCACCCACCACCCCCCCAACCACCAGACAAAGCTAAAACAAACCCACCGCAATGATGTGTTTGGTTACAGGTACAATCTGGATTTAAGAGGAGGAAAAATCCCAAACCAACCAAACATTTATTTCCCTGAACAGCTGCATTTGGTCTGAAAGCAGTCTTGGGCTTGAAGGTGTCTTAAGGAAGTCCTAGCAGCACTGTGCCTGAGACAGACAGCAGAGAAGGCAGCCAAACAGCAAAACAAGTTCATTTATCAATGGATGTGCATGAGTGAGCAACATCTATGGGGAATATTTACCTTTTTGTTTTGGTTCCACCCCTCACCCCCCATTTTTTTTTTCCAGAAATTCCTCAGAATAGGATAGTGGAAAAAATAGCTACAGGCACAAGACCAAAGGAAACAGGTTCAAGACAAAGCAAAGCCATAGTTTAGGGTCTGCTAAGCAAAGGAAAAGGGATGATGTGTCCTTTGGTACAGGCAGCAGCCAGGTTCAAGTGGCACAGCTCGGGGCCCTGCTTGCCCCACAGAGAAGAACAGACTGTCTATGAGATAGTCTATGAGAGGGAACAGCACAAACTATGAGACAGTCTATGAGAAGGAACAGCACAGACTATGAGACTGACACAATGTGCCAAATGTTGGCTTGGTGTGGGATCCTGGCCCAACAAGAAATGTTGCAGAATCCAAAGGAGACTGCTTGAACAGGAAGAGTTCTTCTCAGCCATACCCTCTTCTTTTATGGGACCCCAGGTCTCATCCCTTGTCTTTGATGTTACAAATAGCTTGATCCACACTCTCTGCTCTTAACAGGTTTTACCCACAAATTTCCCTTTTTCTTGCCTTGGGGTCTGCTCCAAACCACAGTGAATTAACTGATTTACTGCAGTAAGACAGAGACAGTGCCACCAGTCAATACAAGAAGAAAATACTGTCTAGCAAGCTCCATCTCCCTAGACCAAAGATGGGCCAGTAACATCCCTTTACTGTGAGTGGAAACACTGAATCATGAAATGCAGTTGATGAAATGACACATGAAACCATGAAGTTGATGAAATGTGCATTTTAACCCTTACTAGTCCAGACAGAGCTGAATGCCATCAAGCTGCTGCATGTAAGGAGCATACTCAATCACCAGCCATCATGCTGCATCCATAGCTTTCCATGATTAACCTTCCTACTTAAGACAAATACTTGTTGGGAATAAGCAGGTCACATTAAACCACCTTCATTTGAATCCATCTACAATCTGGTGCCTTTTGGTACACCTAATATGATTACCAGATGGGTTCTCTGGACACATGGTCCTTCTGCCACCCCTCTTCTCTTGCTATGCCCTTCCCAACCTCTATAGCAGCAGTGAGAAGATACAAAGAGATGCTTTTCCTCTGCATTGTCTCTAATCTGTCAAACACGATGTTTCCAACCTACTGCATTTCTTCTTCTGCCTGAGCACCACACCTTTCCCTTCTTTACACAATTTGTTCAACAAATGCTGGCCCCTTACTGCCCCCAAAAGACCCCTTCAGGTGGATGCGGCTCTGTGACACACACACTGCTTCCCCCCAGCCCTCATTTACAGGACAGCAGTGGTACAAGCCCCATCACATGGCCAGGATCCTTTATGCCCAGCACTGCACAAAGACAGGGCAGGACACCAGTTCTGAGACTCCTGACTTTGAGTATAGAGGGAAGCATGCATGAAAACTTGCTACCACACCATGCTTAGTATTACCTTAAGGACTGACAGTTTACAAAAAGAGGAAGCTTTCACTGTTAGTAAACCGATGTAATTTATTTAGAAGCAGTCATTTATGTTTACTGGGCTATGAAAGAATAGGAGGCGTCTGGCATCCACAGAGCTCCAGATTGATCTCTCTGTCTCTTCTTGACAAACAGCCAGTTTTGAGACCTACCTCACCAGGCATACTAACACATCCACTTGCTGTATTCTACCCCGAGGCGCTGGGGAGACAGAGCTTTGTTACCTCCCAAAGGAAAGGGGCAAATCTCAACCACACAGACAGTCTAAAGCCGCCCAGGAACAGAGAGGTGTAAGAGTTAGGAACAAATTGCATGGGAGCAACTGTTGTCATGTCAGTGGTCTTATCTCCATTCTCATGAATGTTTTTCAAGCAAAGTAAATGCCTAGACAAGAGCAGAATTGCTGCACTGTAAATTTACACAAAAGCAGATGAGATTAGAATCTCACCTATACACTTTAAAGATATCCTAACTACAGAAATGAGAACTGTATTATTAACCATCACTTTTTACTATGTGGAACTAGAGCAAAGTTATTTGAAGCATAAAATATTCTGGCAAAGGGTTGCCATATTTAATAAATCACTGAATCAATTATTCACTGTGAAAAATCAATTACTTACTTCAAATGAGAATCTTATGAATAACCTCATGCCCTTTCATGCCATCTAAGAAAGTTATAGGGAAATTAGTCAGTAAAAAATGCCTCACTTATCTTTTATGTGCATTAAAAGACCACACAAATACATGGAGATTCTGTACCGCTGAATCACCCTGCCAACAGAACAGTCCAGAACCACTTTAATGAAGTCAGGGTGTTGCTGTGGAGTGCTACTGCAGTCAGAAGTAGAGTAGCACCCATTGGGACACCGCCTCTGATCAGTTATGCAGGCACAATTCAGAAGGAATTCCATTCAGCCCATGCCATTTCACAAATGTGAAACCAGAATACAGCCAACCAACCACACAAGCTCCTCTACAACGTGACCTACATTAAGTAACTACTCAAAGGAGTACAAAGTGTTATCTCCACAGGTCAGGAAACATTGCCACAAGTCTCCGTGGAGGCATTTTAAAGTGAATATTGCATGGACCTGCAGCATTTCTACCCCGTTCTTATTTTAAAAGTTTGCTGATATGTGACCATTTTCAGACAAAAATCTGCAAGTCTCTTCCCTTCCCCCCTCACCCCAAACCAAACCACTCCAGCAACCCAACAGTGCAAAGTACTTACTGAGCTGTAGAGATATCCCTCAGCGTTCATGGCAACGTACAAACCTGCCTTCACCCCTTGGATCGCCACCACGCGAAGACCCACAGGAATTAGATTGAAAAGGGCTGTGGAAGGCAAAGAAAAACAAAGGTTACGGAGGCAGCACCCTGCAGTGCTGCTGCTTTTTGTCCCCCAGCCAGCCAGCCCACACCACTCTTGACTCTTATTAAAAGATATTGGACTAGAATCAAAACTCCTGCTTCCAGCTAGAGGAAATGCCTGCAGCTGTAGGGTCAAGGTTGAAAGGAAATTTTTAGGAGCACTGAACGTGGCTGCTTCCCAGCAGCTTGAATGCACCCATCAGTCTGTCTGATCACCATCTCTGCAATGCCAAGGGCTCCTGTATGCACTCAGGGTAGCACTTCTCAACAGCTTTCCACAGACCAGCTGAGCTGTGGTAACTGCACATCTTTGCCCACAGCAAATGCAACACCACAACACTTTAGTTCATTCTGAAACAGTTTTAAGCCTAGTCACACTTCCTTGCATTTGCCATATGCTAAAAGAGTCTACAGATAATTCGCATCTTCTGGCCGTGGCTACTAACTCAACTCTGTGTCTGCCCCTGTGATCCTTGCTGTCAAGGGAATGAAGAAACTCAGTAAGAGAAAGTTCTCGACTCCAGAATGTGAGTTCTGCTCCTCACTCAGAAGCAGCACTAGATAAAATGCTAGAGAGGACCTTTCAACACCCAAATTTACTGCAATTTATTGATAAAAGCACTGCAACCACTTCCTCCTAATTAATTACCCTTATTGCTTGATTCCAAACAGACCCTTCCCACAAGCACATTAACGCAATGCCAGGCTCAAAGAGGAGAGGACTGTCAGCACTAATAGACTGAGCAGCAACACACAAGTATGGCTTTGCTTCCACTGAGCTTTATAGGACCAGAGTATCCAGATGTTGCAGCACACCTTGTGCTTCAGCTTAGAGAGGTAACCAGACCTGTCCCAGGGAATTCAGGATATGGAAAGACGACCAATAGGGTCAGGCAGAAACTTGAATACAAACTCTAAGGTAATACTTCACTCAAGGTCTCTTCTCTGCACAGCTACCCTGAGAGGCTTTTTCCCGGTTCCCTCATCAGGAGGTCAGACAGGTTTTTCCACTCTCAGGAAGCATTTCCCATGGATTTTTACATCACTCAATTGCAAAACCCTGCTTCAAACTTTTCAAGAGCTTTGGGGTGTTTGAAGTAGCCCAGGGGAGACCTGTGAATGGGCAGAGTACAGATGAAATACTGAGTGAAAGAGCAGGCACTGAAGCATTCCTGTTTTCCAGTTGACTGTTAAGGGTATCATCCTCTAGCTGATTTATAGATAATTTATTAAGTTTTTATGCCTGACACATCACAATGGAGCAAGCACAGCAGAAAGAGGTCTTCACATAACGGTCCAAAACAGTCCTTCTCACTGCACCACCCCCCAGCTTTTCCTTCCCTAGGACCATTGCTGAGTTAGCATCAGCCCTGAAGGACAAAGCAGCTTTGGCTGAAATGACAAAACACTGTAGCTCCTCAGGCCAGGCTAGTATTAATCTTGGTATTTCAGAATTAATTCCTGGAGGGAATCGAGGTCAGCTCAACCACCCATCTTCAAGAGACAATGTGCAAGTGCAAGGTAATGCATGGATTTAACTCAACCAAAGGTGCTCCCCAAGAACCTCACTCATGTACAGCCTGTGAATTACTGCAAAGGGGAGGTGGTAGAAATGTTTGGGTTCCTTTCCCCCCAAAAAAAAGATTACAAAAATGCAACTGTGGCTTGATATTTTCTTTCCTTGCAGCCAAGGGTTCAGAATACAAAGAACTGAACCAAATACCCAAGATTTACACAATATCTGGGAGAAAAAGCAGAGGCCCAAGTGTGTGGAAGATGTAATGGGAAACTGGTTATGTCCAACCTGAATTCCTGGTGGATTTGTTCAAAGCTCAGAGGCAGACACCTTTCCAAAAGTGAAACCTGAAAGAAGTACAGGAGACAGACACTTTGCTCAAGATACCTGAAACAGGTCCCTTTGCTAAGCTGGTTTCAGGGTTGTCTCCCAACAGGGAATCCTGAGTCCCATTTTCACTTGCATAGTTCCCCCTCCCCCCCAATTCAGTTCCCAAGGCAGGGTGGATGACTCCCCTCAGCAAACTGCCTAAGAGGGAGGCACCAGAAATCTGGTGAAAATAAAGTGTGGTAGTTTGAGGGATCCTAGGTCTCCCTTAACAAAACCAGAGGCCCCATCCCAGAGGGGTGCACCTGCTGGTCCCAGGATATTGCAACATTGGTATTCTGTTCTGTCTTCTGGTATCACAGTTTAAGAGGCAATGCCCAACTGTTACCTTCCCCTTCTCCTCCCTGCCTTTCCCTCTTCACTCCTCTCTGGGAGCAGTACATCCTTCTCTGATGGTGCGGGAGATGGCTCCTGGCTGGCAGGAATTGAGCTGTGTCACTGCAGCCCACTGAGGCCTGCTAGGCCCCAGCTGGGAGAGCAGTTTGGGCCTGCCCTCAGGCCGGCTGAGGGTAGAGGAGTCTAGAGGGACACTTTGGCCCTAGTGGTTTCTGTACTCCTACCTGATTGCCTTTTGTATATATATTTTGTATATTGCTTGGGTAGGCACAATCCCAAGCACAAATACAGGCTGTGGTGATGAATGGCTGAGAGCAGCCCTGAGGAAAATGACCTGGGGATCTGGGTTGATGAAAAGCTCAACATGAGCCTGCAGTGTGTGTGCACAGCCCAGACAGCAACCAAGTCCTGGGCTGCAGCAAGAGCAGTGTGGGCAGCAGAGCAAGGGAGGGGATTCTGCCCCTTTGCTCTGCTCTCCTCAGACCCCACCTGGAGTCCTGTGTGCAGTTCTGGAGCCCCCAGCATAGGAAGGACTTGGAACTGTTGGAGCAAGTCCAGAGGAGGCCACAAAGATGCTCAGAGAGTTGAAACAGCTCTGCTATGTGGACAGGCTGAGAGAGTTGGAGTTCTGCAGCCTGGAGAAGAGAAGGCTTCTAGGAGACCTTGTAGTAGCCTTCCAGTATCTGAAGGGGGCTACAGGAAGGCTGGGGAGGGACTACTGACGAGGTCTTGCAATGACAAGACAAGGGGCAATGGGTTTAGACCAGCAGAGGGGAGATTTAGCCTGGATGTTAGGAGAAAAAACATCCCTCTGGTGAGGGTGGTGAGGCACAGGTTGCCCAGGGAGGTTGTGGCTGCTCCCTACGTGGAGGTGTTCAAGGCCTAGACGAGGCCTTGAGTTCCCTGTACTAGTGGGAGGTGTCCTTGCCTATGGCAAGAGAACTGGATGAGCTTTGAGATCCCTTCCAACCTTACCGTTCTATGATTCTATATATGCTCTTGTAAACATAATCTCTCTTTAACCTTCCAATCAGTGTGCAGTGTCCTCATTCTTACTCCTGGAAAGGGACAGGAGTCATTTCTGCCCTCCAGTACCAAGTAGCTCATGGCCTCAAACTGGGACAGACCCCTATCATCTGCCCATCTTCATGCTTTTAGGCATCATATTCAGCAAAACACCAAAATTTGCACTGCAGCTCCAGCACACATTTCAGTGTTTTGATGTTTTACTGAACATAATGCCTAAAAGCATGAAAAATACATTTATGCCTTTGTGGGAAGATGGCAACAGACACATAGAGCAATGCAGACCAGCCTGGTTGTTGGTTTGTGAACAACCAGAGTCAAGGATATTGCAAGTCCCCAAATGAGACAAACACACCCCAGTGCAGCTGCTCAGCATCAAACAGATGTGTTCCAGCACAGTTCTACCATTGAAACGCTCACTAACCAAATCCAACTTATATTTATACCACCTTCTCCCTATCACCAAGGTCTAAACCCCTTTGTAATCAACAGGACTAGAAGCAACATCCCTTCCTTAATTCCACCCCCTGCAGACTGAAAAATGGAGCATATTACTGCTCATAATGAAACAAAATGGGAATCATCACTCATTTCCTACAGCCAATTTATCTTGCACAGAAAACCTGTGATGCATTTGTTAGGCAGCAAGGTGGTAACACCCAAAATTAGCGGGCAAGAAGTTCCACTTGGCAGCACTTGCACGGCTCCAAATCTCTCTTTTCACACCTAACCATGCTAACAGAGCACAGGAACCATCCTGGTGTGCTCTGTGTTACAGCAGCAAGACCACTGCCACTTCTTAAGCTCCCTGAGATCCTGTAGACCATGGCAACAACTCCCACAATCATGGCTTTTAGGTATTGCCTCCACAGCAGAGCAGGGGAGCATGCATCTGATATAGGTATTAGAATTTCTTTGGCTGTCAAGGAAGCAAATGTCTCCCTCTATTAACAAAAGTGCTTTGGCTCAATCAAGACTTTAGAAATTCTCAGAGATGTTTCTACACTCAGATCTAGAAATACCTTTAAAAAAAGTTGTAGCCATTTGCGTCCAAGTTAATATTTTGTCTTGTTTGTTATCATGCTTCCAAGTGAGTATTTAATCTTTCTTTTCAGAACAGATTTAAAAGCTTACAAGCTTTATTGTGAGAATGTAAAAATGGGCAAGTGGTGGGAACCCTCAATGTTACAGTTCAGGACTAGAGTCCTAATTGGAAATAAAGTTGTCTAGAAAATTCAGAAAGAGTCCAGGGAGATGGACTCTACTATCACAGGGGCTGAACAAGAGATATGTTTATCCCATTCCATTGGTCTAAGAAAAATCTATATAGTTTGGAGTTTAGAGTGTTATCTTTTTTCCTCCTGTTTTCCTCCTCTCTGAACTTTGCTTTACTCCTCTGAGCCCATCATTGTTTGGGTTACTGATAAGAAGAGACAGTTAATACTGTGTTAGCTGGTAAGAGCCTCTGGGCTCTGTTCAGGGCAGTGACCAGGGTGGGTAGCTGGGCTACTGTCTAGTTTTATATATGTATTTGTACATGTTTATTACCTTTTATATTTAGCCTACTTTTGTAAATAAAATTTCATTTTGCTTCCAAATTGTGAGTAAGCCTGAGAATGTAACCTTTGGGGGGTAAATACCAAACCCTAGGTGCTGNGGAGTCCTGTGTGCAGTTCTGGAGCCCCCAGCATAGGAAGGACTTGGAACTGTTGGAGCAAGTCCAGAGGAGGCCACAAAGATGCTCAGAGAGTTGAAACAGCTCTGCTATGTGGACAGGCTGAGAGAGTTGGAGTTCTGCAGCCTGGAGAAGAGAAGGCTTCTAGGAGACCTTGTAGTAGCCTTCCAGTATCTGAAGGGGGCTACAGGAAGGCTGGGGAGGGACTACTGACGAGGTCTTGCAATGACAAGACAAGGGGCAATGGGTTTAGACCAGCAGAGGGGAGATTTAGCCTGGATGTTAGGAGAAAAAACATCCCTCTGGTGAGGGTGGTGAGGCACAGGTTGCCCAGGGAGGTTGTGGCTGCTCCCTACGTGGAGGTGTTCAAGGCCTAGACGAGGCCTTGAGTTCCCTGTACTAGTGGGAGGTGTCCTTGCCTATGGCAAGAGAACTGGATGAGCTTTGAGATCCCTTCCAACCTTACCGTTCTATGATTCTATATATGCTCTTGTAAACATAATCTCTCTTTAACCTTCCAATCAGTGTGCAGTGTCCTCATTCTTACTCCTGGAAAGGGACAGGAGTCATTTCTGCCCTCCAGTACCAAGTAGCTCATGGCCTCAAACTGGGACAGACCCCTATCATCTGCCCATCTTCATGCTTTTAGGCATCATATTCAGCAAAACACCAAAATTTGCACTGCAGCTCCAGCACACATTTCAGTGTTTTGATGTTTTACTGAACATAATGCCTAAAAGCATGAAAAATACATTTATGCCTTTGTGGGAAGATGGCAACAGACACATAGAGCAATGCAGACCAGCCTGGTTGTTGGTTTGTGAACAACCAGAGTCAAGGATATTGCAAGTCCCCAAATGAGACAAACACACCCCAGTGCAGCTGCTCAGCATCAAACAGATGTGTTCCAGCACAGTTCTACCATTGAAACGCTCACTAACCAAATCCAACTTATATTTATACCACCTTCTCCCTATCACCAAGGTCTAAACCCCTTTGTAATCAACAGGACTAGAAGCAACATCCCTTCCTTAATTCCACCCCCTGCAGACTGAAAAATGGAGCATATTACTGCTCATAATGAAACAAAATGGGAATCATCACTCATTTCCTACAGCCAATTTATCTTGCACAGAAAACCTGTGATGCATTTGTTAGGCAGCAAGGTGGTAACACCCAAAATTAGCGGGCAAGAAGTTCCACTTGGCAGCACTTGCACGGCTCCAAATCTCTCTTTTCACACCTAACCATGCTAACAGAGCACAGGAACCATCCTGGTGTGCTCTGTGTTACAGCAGCAAGACCACTGCCACTTCTTAAGCTCCCTGAGATCCTGTAGACCATGGCAACAACTCCCACAATCATGGCTTTTAGGTATTGCCTCCACAGCAGAGCAGGGGAGCATGCATCTGATATAGGTATTAGAATTTCTTTGGCTGTCAAGGAAGCAAATGTCTCCCTCTATTAACAAAAGTGCTTTGGCTCAATCAAGACTTTAGAAATTCTCAGAGATGTTTCTACACTCAGATCTAGAAATACCTTTAAAAAAAGTTGTAGCCATTTGCGTCCAAGTTAATATTTTGTCTTGTTTGTTATCATGCTTCCAAGTGAGTATTTAATCTTTCTTTTCAGAACAGATTTAAAAGCTTACAAGCTTTATTGTGAGAATGTAAAAATGGGCAAGTGGTGGGAACCCTCAATGTTACAGTTCAGGACTAGAGTCCTAATTGGAAATAAAGTTGTCTAGAAAATTCAGAAAGAGTCCAGGGAGATGGACTCTACTATCACAGGGGCTGAACAAGAGATATGTTTATCCCATTCCATTGGTCTAAGAAAAATCTATATAGTTTGGAGTTTAGAGTGTTATCTTTTTTCCTCCTGTTTTCCTCCTCTCTGAACTTTGCTTTACTCCTCTGAGCCCATCATTGTTTGGGTTACTGATAAGAAGAGACAGTTAATACTGTGTTAGCTGGTAAGAGCCTCTGGGCTCTGTTCAGGGCAGTGACCAGGGTGGGTAGCTGGGCTACTGTCTAGTTTTATATATGTATTTGTACATGTTTATTACCTTTTATATTTAGCCTACTTTTGTAAATAAAATTTCATTTTGCTTCCAAATTGTGAGTAAGCCTGAGAATGTAACCTTTGGGGGGTAAATACCAAACCCTAGGTGCTGTAAAACCACCATACTCAACCAAGCTTTTTTTTTTTTTTTTTTGTTTGGGGTCAGGAAAAAAAATTCTGGCTACCATGAAACAGCAAACAGAGACAGGGAAGAGGAATAGCTGTGGTAGAGCAGGACTGGACACGGGGTGTGCCAATTTTAAAGAGAGAAAACTTACATTAGAAAAGAGTTTTAAAATAAGCATTTAAGTGGTGCCCTTTCTGTGCCACCTGCAGATGCATAAAACAGCAATGATCCTTTACTTCATTGGCAGAGGAGAAAGATTTGCCTCTTTTCCTGCATTACATCTTATCATTTTCAACTACTGATAAAATTTACACCTGACCCTGCTTACAACCCGTACTGATGATACTACTTTTAGCATGCTCTAGTCCTAAATCCTTTAGCCATGACTATGTTGTTCACTGTTATGTTATGGGGTTTTCCAGTTGCCTAAACATGGAATGTCTGCTTAGCTCTGAGCCTGGGCTAATGTTTACTGCAAAGGAATCACAGAAACATTCAGGATGGAAAAGTATCTCAGGATCACCAGATCCAACCCATATCCCTACTCTACAAGGTTTACAACAAACCACCTTCCCAAGTACCACATCCAAACAACTTTTAAACACACCCAGGGTTGGTGACTCAGTCACCTCGCTGGGCAGCCTGTTCTGATGTCTGACCACTCTCTTCCTGGCATTTTCCTAATGTCCAGTCTAAACCTACCCAGTGGCAGCTTGAGGCCATTCCCTCTTGTTCTATAAGTAATTAGCTGTGAAAAGAGATCAGCACCAACCTCTCCACAACCTGCTTTCAGGTAGCTGTAGGCCGTGATGAGGCCTCCCCTCAGCCTCCTCCTTCTCAAACTCAACAGCCTCACCTCCTTCAGTTGCTCCCCATCAGATTTATTCTCTATGCCCTTCAGTAGGAAGAATAAGGCAAGAAGTGCTATATGTAAGATGTGGTTCATACGCTCAGATGATTTAAGCAGTAGTAAGTCAGAGCAGCTAAACTAATTTATAACAGATTATCTGCTCCAGAGCAAGCCGTTTGTGCTGCATATGAATAAGGAAGAACTAATGGAGGATGCAAAAGGCAACAGCAGCCTTGGTGCACCGCGAGGAAATGATTTCAAGCTGCAGCAGGGGAGGTTCAGGCTGGATGCTAGGAAATGAATGAGGATCACTCACTGGATAAGGAACTGGTTGGATGGTGGCACTCAGACAGTGGTGATCAAGGGCACAACGTCCACCTGGAGACCAGGGCCAAGTGGTGTCCCTCAGGAGTCAGTGCTGGCACCAGTGCTGGTTAACGTCTTTGTCAGTGACACGCACAGAGGAATCAGTGCAGCCTCAGCAAGTGTGCAGATGGCACCAAGCTGTGTGGCACAGTCGACTTGCTAGAGGGCAGGGATCCATCCAGAGGGACCTGGACAGGCTGCAGAGGTGGGCCCAAGCCAACCTCATGAAACTCAACAAGGCCAAGTGTAAGGTCCTGCACCTGGGTAGGCACAATCCCAAGCACAAAT
>VWZE01014972.1:100336-133597 GCA_013396675.1 Eubucco bourcierii
TTTTTTTTTTTTTTTTGTTTGGGGTCAGGAAAAAAAATTCTGGCTACCATGAAACAGCAAACAGAGACAGGGAAGAGGAATAGCTGTGGTAGAGCAGGACTGGACACGGGGTGTGCCAATTTTAAAGAGAGAAAACTTACATTAGAAAAGAGTTTTAAAATAAGCATTTAAGTGGTGCCCTTTCTGTGCCACCTGCAGATGCATAAAACAGCAATGATCCTTTACTTCATTGGCAGAGGAGAAAGATTTGCCTCTTTTCCTGCATTACATCTTATCATTTTCAACTACTGATAAAATTTACACCTGACCCTGCTTACAACCCGTACTGATGATACTACTTTTAGCATGCTCTAGTCCTAAATCCTTTAGCCATGACTATGTTGTTCACTGTTATGTTATGGGGTTTTCCAGTTGCCTAAACA
The DNA here is from genome assembly GCA_013396675.1 of Eubucco bourcierii. Taxonomy (NCBI): domain Eukaryota; kingdom Metazoa; phylum Chordata; class Aves; order Piciformes; family Ramphastidae; genus Eubucco; species Eubucco bourcierii. The sequence goes on from VWZE01014972.1 coordinate 100,759, forward strand.
TGGAATGTCTGCTTAGCTCTGAGCCTGGGCTAATGTTTACTGCAAAGGAATCACAGAAACATTCAGGATGGAAAAGTATCTCAGGATCACCAGATCCAACCCATATCCCTACTCTACAAGGTTTACAACAAACCACCTTCCCAAGTACCACATCCAAACAACTTTTAAACACACCCAGGGTTGGTGACTCAGTCACCTCGCTGGGCAGCCTGTTCTGATGTCTGACCACTCTCTTCCTGGCATTTTCCTAATGTCCAGTCTAAACCTACCCAGTGGCAGCTTGAGGCCATTCCCTCTTGTTCTATAAGTAATTAGCTGTGAAAAGAGATCAGCACCAACCTCTCCACAACCTGCTTTCAGGTAGCTGTAGGCCGTGATGAGGCCTCCCCTCAGCCTCCTCCTTCTCAAACTCAACAGCCTCACCTCCTTCAGTTGCTCCCCATCAGATTTATTCTCTATGCCCTTCAGTAGGAAGAATAAGGCAAGAAGTGCTATATGTAAGATGTGGTTCATACGCTCAGATGATTTAAGCAGTAGTAAGTCAGAGCAGCTAAACTAATTTATAACAGATTATCTGCTCCAGAGCAAGCCGTTTGTGCTGCATATGAATAAGGAAGAACTAATGGAGGATGCAAAAGGCAACAGCAGCCTTGGTGCACCGCGAGGAAATGATTTCAAGCTGCAGCAGGGGAGGTTCAGGCTGGATGCTAGGAAATGAATGAGGATCACTCACTGGATAAGGAACTGGTTGGATGGTGGCACTCAGACAGTGGTGATCAAGGGCACAACGTCCACCTGGAGACCAGGGCCAAGTGGTGTCCCTCAGGAGTCAGTGCTGGCACCAGTGCTGGTTAACGTCTTTGTCAGTGACACGCACAGAGGAATCAGTGCAGCCTCAGCAAGTGTGCAGATGGCACCAAGCTGTGTGGCACAGTCGACTTGCTAGAGGGCAGGGATCCATCCAGAGGGACCTGGACAGGCTGCAGAGGTGGGCCCAAGCCAACCTCATGAAACTCAACAAGGCCAAGTGTAAGGTCCTGCACCTGGGTAGGCACAATCCCAAGCACAAATACAGGTTGGGTGGGGAATGGCTGGAGAGCAGCCCTGAGGAAAAGGACCTTGGAGTCTGGGTTGATGAAAAGCTCAACATGAGCCTGCAGTGTGCACATGCAGCCCAGACAGCAACTGAATCCTGGGCTGCACCAAGAGCAGTGTGGGCAGCAGGGCAAGGGAGGGGATTCTGCCACTTTACTCTGCTCNAGGGGGCTACTGGAAGGCTGGGGAGGGACTATTGACAAGGTCTTGTAATAAGACAAGGGGCAATGGGTTTGAACTGGCAGAGGGGAGATTTAGACTGGATGTTAGGAGGAAGTTCTTTCCGATGAGGGTGGTGAGGCACTGGCACAGGTTGCCCAGGGAGGTTGTGGCTGCTCCCTCCCTGGAGGTGTTCAAGGTCAGGTTGGATGAGCTATACTAGTGGGACGTGTCCTTGCCTATGGCAGGGGGTTGGAACTGGATGAGTTTTGAGATCCCTTCCAACCTTACCATTCAATTATTCTATGAAATATTTCTTCACAGAGAGGGGTCTCAAGCATGGGAATGGTCTGCCCAGGGCAGTGCTGGAGTCACCATCCTTGGAGGTGTTTCAGCAGTCTGTGGACCTGGTGCTGGGGAACATAGTTTTGGATTAACCCTAAACTGGGTCGAAGGTTGGATTGGATGACCTTGGAGGTCTCTTCCAACCCGATGTGTTCCATGATCTTGTGTGATGAAGAAGTTTAATATCCTGAATGGAGTGAGGAAGGCTACTATGATTATCGAGGCCAATATGTTTGAAAAAAGAAACACAGAAATTGTGTTTGTTTAGTTCAGAGTAGGGAAAGACAGAGACAGGTTCTTCTAAGAAGAACATGATGAAAGGACATTAGGCTCTAGCCAAAAGCCTTGGGAAGATATTATGACTGGATTTAAAGAAAATTCCCTGTAATAAGAATAATGCAGCACTGGAACCAGAAGGGTTATGAAGCTACAGAACAGCTCACTTTTGGAGACGTGAAACAGCTGCACAAGGCTTTGCACGGTTGAAGACAGCACAGTTACAAGCAGGATTTTGGTCTGGAGAGTTCCAGAGGTTTCCACAGTTTTAGTCTCATGTTTCGCAGGCTGAAGAGGCCCAGATGATACCTCAGATATGCTGGGCTGTAACCATCTGGTCAGTACAGATAACCTGTCCTTCAGCCTTCATTTACTGAGGCTTTTCAGGTGTTCTGCAGGACTATCATCAAAACAGAGAATGGTCTAGGTTGGAAGTGATCTCTAAAGGCCACCTATAGCCCAGCTCCCTCTGCAATCAGCAGAGACATCCGCACCAGATCAGGCTGCCCAGAGCCCTGTCAAGCCTAACCTGTAATATCTCCAGGGACAGGCCTCAACCACCTCCCTGGGCAACCTCATGGTCCAGAACCTGCTCCTAACATCCAGTCTAAATCTGCTCTTCTCTACTTTGAAACCACTGTAGCAACAGGACGAGGAACAGACTATGGTGGCATGTCCTACTCTCTCATGCAGAATGGGTGTTAGCTCATTCAGCCCAGGAAAGAGCCAGAATGATGCAAGCAACAGTTAGCCCTGACAGGCCACGTGAGATCACCAGGAAGGAAAACGACACTAGGTTGAGCCTGAGGCAGCAATGTGCTCTTGCGGCCAAGAGGACCAATGCCATTCCAGAGTGTATTAGAAGGGCTGTAGCTAGTAGCTGGAGAGAGGTTCTCCTGCCCCTCTACTCTGCCCTGCTGAGGCCACATCTGCAGTACCATGTCCAGTTCTGGGCCTCCTAGTTCAAGAAGGACCTCAGGGAACTGCTTGAGAGAGTCCAGCCCAGAGCCACAAAGATGATTAAGGGAATGGAAGACCTTCTTTACGAGAAGAGACTGAAGGAGATGGGGCTCTGCTGCTTGGAGAAGAGGAGGCTGAGAGGTGACCTCATTCATGCTTATAAATATGTAAGCGGTGAGTGTCAGGAGGCTGGAGCGAAGCTCTGATGGATGATGCTCAATGATAGCACAAGGGGCAATGGTGGAAGCTGAGGTATAGAAAGTTCCATGAAAACATGAGGAGGAATCTTTTCCCTGTGAGGGTGACAGAACCCTGGAACAGGCTGCCCAGAGAGGTTGTGGAGTCTCCCTCTCTGGAGATATTCAAAACTCACCTGCATGTGTTCCTGTATGATCTGGTCTAGGTGATCCTGCTCTGGCATGGGGGTTGGACTGGATAACCTTCCAAGATCACTTCCAGCCCTTAACATTCTGTGCACATTACTAAGAGCACTTCTCACTTGCTCCCTGTGATAGGACATGGAGCAATGCATGTAAGCTGCAGCACAGGAGGTTCCACCTCAACAAAACGGGGAACTTCTTTATTGTAAGGGTCACAGAGCATTGGAACAAGGCTCCCCAGAGAGGCTGTGGAGTTTTCCTCCTCTGGAGACTTTCAATGCCCATCTGGATGCGTTCCTCTGTGACCTGAGCTATATTGTCTTGTTCTGCTCTGGCAGAGGAGTTGGCCTCAATGATCTCTTTGGGTCCCTTCCAACTCCTGATATCCTGTGTTCACAGAGAGAGGCCTCATAGTTTACAAAACAGTGCTCTGACTAAAAGAAAATTCTTTATGTGCCTCAATGCAAGTGGGCAGAGACTGTGCCCCCTTGCTTACATGGAGAGGGGGTGCCTTTAACTGCATGTTGTAGGGAACAGATGTCCCAGGCGCTGGTGTGCAGGAAGCTGGCTGCCTGCCCATTCAAATGCCATTAAAACTTGGCTTCTGGGTGCGGTAGGTTTTTTTTCCCCCTCCCCTTTTTCTTTAAGCAAGAGGAGGTGGTAAATAAACGCCATCAGCTCCTCAAAAACACACACAAAATGGGCACCAGATAATGAATTTTAAAATTTGCTTCAATATTAGCAGTTCTTCCTAGATAAATAGCTGGATTTTTATTAGAACGTTTAATTGCATCAGACAGATCTGAGGGACGTGCCACATCTCATTCTGAATGTTTGTTTTGCCAGAGTAAACCAACCTAAGGTATGCTGTGAAAATTAAGCTTCCTTTCATAGCGCTAATTTGAATAATCAGTGTATGGCTACAGGACACGGAGTGATGTATGGAACACTGTGTTCACCACAGATAAATATCTGTGTTCAATAAAAGAGAGAGAGAAGCACTGGAGCCAGTGCAGAGGAGGGCAAGGAAGCTGTGAAGGGCCCTGAGAATAAATCTGATGAGGAGTGACTGAAGCTGCTGGGGATAGTTAGTTTGAAAAAGGGGAGGTTGAGGGGAGACATCATTGCTGTCTGCAGCTACCTGAAAGGAGGTTGTGGAGAGGTTGGTGCTGGTCTCTGCTCACAGATAATTAGCAATAGCACATGAGGGAATGGCCTCAAGCTGCAGCAGAGGAGGTTTAGCCTGGACATTAGGAAAAAAAAAAAAAAATATTCACAAAAGGAGTGGTCAAACATCAGAACAGGCTGCCCAGGGAGGTGGCTGAGTCACCAACCCTGGATATAGAATCATAGAATGGTAAGGTTGGAAGGGACCTCAAGGATCATCTAGTTCCAACCCCCTGCCATAGGCAGGGACACCTCCCACTAGTAGAGGTTACTCAAGGCCTCATCCAATCTGGCCTTGAACACATCCAGGGAGGGAGCAGCCACAACCTCCCCGGGCAACCCGTTCCAGTGCCTCACCACCCTTACTGTAAAGAACTTCCTCCTAACATCTAGTCTAAATCTCCCCTCTGCCAGTTTAAGCCCATTGCCCCTTGTCCTGTCATTGCAGGACCTTGTAAATAATCCTTCCCCAAAGGAAGGATGTCTAAAGGTTGTTTGGATGTGGTGCTTGGGTGGTCATCTTTGTAGAGTTGGGTCCGTGGTCAGAGACGATGATCCCAGGGGTCTTTTCCAACCTGAATGATTCTGTGATAGCTTCTGCATGGAGAATAAATGGTCAGGGTGGGAAGGATTCGGCTGTGACCACCAAGACTCCTCCTCTGCCAACTTCACCAAATCCTCTCCAGGGACACAGAAGTATTACTTATAGGGAGAGCCTATAATGAATTTTGCCCTTGCATAGAAATACTGCACAGACATCTGACTGGCTGTTCAAGAAGCTTCTAGAGACGCATTTTAAAACAGAAAATATCAGTGAAGTCAATCTGTAGTCTGTCCACTTAGATAAGTGAGTTTTGACTTTTTTCTGGTCAAAGACTGAAATGTTTAGAGGAATAGAAAAAGACCCCCAAAAAAAGAAGACAGGATGCTTTGGCATTTCCAAAGTGAGAAACGCAATTCTCGTTTTACAGCTACAACAAGAAGGTTCATACTATATAAAATTCTGACTCAGACAGAATATTTCCAAAGGAGAGCAGGTGGTTAGAAGTTAAACAGAACCAATGAAGCACATTCTTAATTCCATTTTCAAGAACCAAATATTATCAGGTTGGATTTCTTTTTCCCTCTCTTGATATCCCCTGAGATCTGGGGATGGGGAATTCTTTGGCTTCAACCTTCTTACAACAATGTAGCTACACTTTTCAACATGGCCCCATGACTTAAAGCAACTGGCTTGGCACACTTCAGCTAGATGCCTCCTGTCCCACCAAGCTGCCAAGGCAGGGCTGCCATCTCAGATAAATTTACACTCCAGAAATACCCTTCAGCCCATCTATTAAGAAGATGTGAGCTGTGCATGTCAGCTCAAAGTAGTTGGCATCTTTCCAAACTGATCTTTAACATTTTTAATAGGAAACATAAATGAGAGCTATTTGGGCAACTGGGGTCCAACCTCAGTCAAGGAGACTCAGGAAGCTCCCCATAACTCAGCAAGGTGCAGCCAGCAGCAGTTTGTCTCATCTCCCCTGAGTCCCCATGACTGAGTCTCCAGCCTGAAATACTGCAGAACTGCTCTTACATTTTACTCTCCTCAGCTGTTTACCCAAATTCATCTCTGCTTCCATTTAAGCCCATTACTTTGTTGTTCAGTTCTCACTGACAGATGAGGGTAATGAATCCCTGTCATCTCCAGCAGTTCTTCCCCTGTCGTTGACAAATAGGCCTCCAATGGGATTTTCTGCAGATTGAGAACACCCTATGTCTTCCTTCTTTAAGAAAAAGCAGCTAATATGACCCAAAATTGGGTCATTACTCACCCACTAAAGCCCAAGGAACTCATCCCTTGTGTTGGTGTCTGCCTGAGAAAATCAAGAGGCCAAATCCTTCTTGTAGGAACAGACCTGCTCAATCTCTCAGAGTGAAAATCTGCATAGGTCCACAGATTCTCCTGCTCCAACAGCAACTAGAAGCTATGTCACTGCAGCTGGTTGTATTTCATTTGTGAAAAAAGGCACCAAAACCTGGTATTCACATCTGCTACAAGCCAAGCTTTGAGTGAATGAAGCCTCTTGGGTCATTGTCACAAGGGCTTTGCTAACCTCCCACAGCTTCACTTGCCATCTTCCCAAAGACTCTCTTTCATGCACAGATCTCAGGCCCAAGGTAGCTGTAGCAGAGCAGCCCCACCACACACAGTGACGCTGCCACAGCAGTCTGCCAGCTTTTTGGGGATGGGTCAAGCACCATGAACATGGGGCTGCAGCCATCGTGCACCCTTGTGGGAGTCCACTTGCACAGGACAACATCAGAGCCTTCCCACATGTGTTGCAGCACTGCAAACATCTCACCTGCAGCCCAGTCCTGCTTGCCTGAAGAATCAGTATCTTCAATCCAGTTAGGAGCTTGAGTTAGAAATAAACCCAAACACAGTAGGTTCACCCCTCCCCATTAATCCTACCACACAGAAGAACTTCTGTTCATGTCTAGTAATGACTGGGAAGACACCCTGCTTGCTGGACAGGTTAAATATGGTGTCCCATACACATGCCTTATGCACAGGCAGTTTCAGCATTGCATGACCAGGTGCATACCTGCACCTGGGTAGGCACAATCCCAAGCACAAATCCAGGCTGGGTGGGGAATGGCTGAGAGCAGCCCTGAGGAAAAGGACCTTAGAGTCTGGGTTGATGAAAAGCTCAACATGAGCCTGCAGTGTGCACATGCAGCCCAGACAGCAACTGAATCCTGGGCTGCACCAAGAGCAGTGTGGGCAGCAGGGCAAGGGAGGGGATTCTGCCACTTTACTCTGCTCTTGCCAGACCCCACCTGGAGTACTGTGTGCAGTTCTGGAGCCCTCAGCACAGGAAGGACATGGAAGTGTTGGAGTGGGTCCAGAGGAGGGCCACAAGGATAATCACAGGGCTGCAGCAGCTCTGCTCTGAGGACAGGCTGAGAGAGTTGGGGCTCTGCAGCCTGGAGAAGAGAAGGCTTCGAGGGGACCTGACAGTAGCCTTCCAGTATCTGAAGGGGGCCTACAGGAAGGCTGGGGAAGGATTATTTACAAGGTCCTGCAACGAAAGGACAAGGGGCAATGGGCTTAAACTGGCAGAGGGGAGATTTAGACTGGATGTTAGGAGGAAGTTCTTTACAGTAAGGGTGGTGAGGCACTGGAACAGGTTGCCCAGGGAGGTTGTGGCTGCTCCCTCCCTGGAGGTGTTCAAGGCCAGATTGGATGAGGCCTTGAGTGACCTGTACTAGTGGGAGGTGTCCCTGCCTATAGCAGGGTGTTGGAACTAGATGATCCTTGAGGTTCCTTCCAACCTTACCATTCTATGATTCTATGACACAAACCAAGACTTGAGCCCTGCTCTGTAGATGCAATTTGTAGCACCAAAGATCTAAGCTTTTTACTGCCCACTCAGAAGCATCCATCTGACACCTATGAAATGAAGAGAGGTTGTAGAAAATATCCTGCACTTGCTTTGTTATTGGCAAAATTTGTGCTTTTGTCAATGGAAGATGTGCTGCTGCTTTGCATTCGTTCAACCCAGCTTGGGTCCTGCACCTGAGTACCATTTTTAAACCCTGTGTGGATCTGCTGCACTTTGCTGTCCTTTGTTGGACACTCTGAACACAGCCCCTTTGAACAAGGTTTTGGATGATGACCTCCTTTGGGAAAGTCATTCAACAGCCTCAACTTCTACACTACCCTCCAAGCACTAGGCTTGAGTGAATAGTTGGTTTTCACCTGCCTGGAAATTCCTGATGCATGCTGAATTTTTCAAGGCAAAATAATTAAAATAATTTTCTCCTCTTCTCCTTGGAAAAAGAATTCCCCATATCCTTTTACCCACGTGGCATGTGTATAAATATAATCTCCTTTCTCTCCTGGCAGTAACTCAAATCATGGGTTTTATTCTCCACTCCACCCAGATGGCAGTTACAGAGTCAGGGCAGGAGGGAAGAAGATCAGAGATGAAACATATGAAACAGTACAGGCAAGATTTAAAGGGGAAGGACAGACAGAAAAAAAAAAAACACCAAAGCTTGCAGGAAACAGCTGGCTGCTGCTTCTCAAACACAAAGCTGCAGAAGTGAGCCTCACTAGGTGCTGCATTTGAATTGTAATTGAGTTGCAAACAGGCTAATTTTTCTTACTGTAGTCGCTGTTTTCGTCCTTGGTCCCATCAATTGTACCATCTGGGTGCATCTGCAGGAAGTATTCCTGCTGGCTGAATAACCTTGTCACAATTCCTTTCAGCTGGGGTTCTGCAAAAGAATAATAATTATTATTAGCTATACCAAGTAGCAAGAGACCAAATTTGCTTGGCCCCCATTAAGCCCTAAGTAAATGCAGAAGAGCTCGGCAGGTAAGGCAACTTTCTGTGACTCCTTTGAAGTGTGGCTGTGAAATATTCACACATACACAGTTGAAAAGGCAAATAAAGCTGAGATCACATGAGCAGGTGAAATGCAACCCACAGCTGGTGCAGCAGAAAGTAACAAGTTTAGGGAACACTGCTTCACTGGCAGTTACCTACCCAATGCAAGTCTTCAGACTGCTCAGGTATTCTGAATGTGCCGCTCCATTCAGAAGAGCATTTGCTAGCATTGTTGCAAAGAATTTGCTCATTGTTTCCTATTCTGCCTGTGAAAAGCCAACTACTTTGCTTTCTCTGTGGTTGATTCATGCCTGTGCAGTTCCAGTTTCATGCCAATGGAGATTTAAACCAAATGTTAGGAAGAAGTTCTTTACAGTGAAGGTGGTGAAACACTGGCACAGGTTGCCCAGGGAGGTTGTTGATGCTCTCTCCTTGGAGGTTTTCAAGGTCAGGTTGGATAAAGCCTTGAGAGACCTGTTCTAGTGGGAGGTGTCCCTGCCTATGGCAGGAGGTTGGAACTAGATGAGCTTTGAGGTCCCTTCCAACCTAAACCATTCTATGATTCTATTTAAATCACTGGTACTGTAGTGGTGTAAAACCAAGGCGAGTGCTCAGTCAGGCTGCACAAATCCAACTGTGTGGGACTTGGAAAGCAAATCTTGAAAGAAACAGATGTAAGACATCTCCAAGAATGACCTCTGAAGCATTTATGAGCACCTTCAAATGCTTCTGCTTTAAAATCCTGCCTCTTGTTCAAGAGGACACAGCCTCAAGCTGTGCCAGGGCAGGTTTGGGCTGAATTTTAGTAAGATCTTCACAGCAAAATTTGCATTGGAATGCTTNCCCCTGCCCGGGGAGGTGGTGTCACCATCCCTGGAGGTGTTTAGAGGAGATTGGATAAGGCACTTGGTGCCATGATTTAGTTAATTAGAAGGTTATAGGTTGGACTCAATCTCGAAGGTCTTCTCCAACCTGGTTAATTTCCTGATCTTTCTCCCTCCCAACACATGTACCACATACTCTGGTAGATGAGAATCACTTTTTGTCTCTAGCAGGGTTCTTTCCCAGCCACTGTACATCATGATCCAGCCATGGACTAGGGGTTTCCCTATTGCCAACGTTTTATGAGAGGGAAAACACAAAAGCAAAGCAGAGGCAACATGAGCAGAAGCACACAGAGGTCTGCACCATCGCCACTTGTTTCCCTGCTGTCCAGCTGACCAAACACAAATTAAGTGGCCAAAAATAAATTCCAATTTTAATCATACAAGTCTTTCAGTCTGTCATGGACACTGTTTCAGCAAAGCAAACTAGCTGGTTACATGCTAACAGACAAGCTGGATGACAGAGAGTTCCCTTGTGTGACAGGAGTCTGTAGTTTTATGTGACCACCCACCAAAAGTAAATAAATAAGACCTAGTTATTGCTGGCTCAATAGACAGGAAAAAATCCAATGTGGCATACCAAGATCTCATCAGCCTCCAATCTTTCATGCCTCCAGTGAGGCTGTTTAATAAGCCATAGTCATTACATAACTCCAGTCACGTTGTGAGCTAAGTGTTTCCATCAGGAGCCCCCGTCTCCAGCAGCCTGGCACTGCACAACTTCCATTCCAGGGCACACTCCCAGCCTGTGCCTCTGCGCAGGAAACCTCCTCGCAGTGAGCAGGGACCTTGGATGCACACAGGCTGCAGGTGCAAAGCATTTCAGCTTCAGCAACCTCTCCATCAGCCAGGGCAGAGCCAGGTACTATCTCCTAGCTACCAAAGCCATTGAATACACCAGCATCAGGTAGGTTTTGTGCTGCCTTGAAACAGCAATTTGAAAGCAACAGGAGTGTTGTATACTGTAGGAAGGCTTTCTCCCAGCTCTGGGACAGGAAATAGGTACAGTCATACTAAGACCTAACATTGGTCAGGCCAATTCATGTCAAATTGAGACTGAGATGGAAGTAAGCATTTTGCTTGCTTTCTACCAAATAAATTAGCCATTTGGTTGAGGGCAGAAGCTTGGTTTAACTTGCTTTTGTAACCAGCACACCAAAGCTAGAGGAAATGAAAAACTATTCTCAGGCACAGACGACTGCATTCCCCTCTAAGCCTGTTCCCTTCCTCTCTTTTAACTAACACAATAGTAAAGGCACTAACTGGCACACTCTGATATGAGACCTATGTCTGGGTAGCTGAATGAGTGTAAGACTCAACTTCACTCTCTGTTTGTAATATAACATTTAAATACTTCGCACAAAATGGCAGAGCTCCCAGCAGGAGACGCTTAGAAGATGCTCCTGCAGCCTGAGGCTGTCCATGTGCTAGGGAAGGCAGGAGAGCTTATCTTGAAGCCCCTCAAGGATGTGGAGATATGAAACCCTGACCTTTTCCCTTTCCTTGAGAAAATAATTACCTACAGGATAGAAGGCCCCTTCCTCCTTTGGGGTGCCAAACTATACTTCAGTCATTGTGACAACATGAAAACATCTTCCATGTTTACTAAATAGCCTACCAACTAAAACATAGAGCAAATCTGCTCATCATTAGGAATTTCACTTAACTTTTAGAGTTCAGAATATCACCCAAAATCCTCTGAGGTTCCCCTGTATCTGTGCTTTAGATGCAAGCCTCACAACTCTAAGTGTCTCTGTAGGATGAAGTCCCTGGGTCCCTTTTTGTTACTGGTATGACTTAGACACAAGATCAGGTCCTACCCAAGCTTTTACAAAGTTGCCCTCCTCAATCTCAGGCTTTTCTGAGTCAGTGCCTGCTTAGACACAGGTTGGAAGAGAAATGTTATCTCATGTGTGCTTTTTACTCTGATGCGATTTGGTTTTGCTGATGTTTGAGGCTCACAGCCCAAGCAAAACTCCAAGCAGAGACCTCCCAGCCATACACACATTCCTCCTGGCTCTAACACAGTCTGACAGCACCAACATTCCTGTCTCTTCTCACCACACAGAGCCTCTTCTCTAGGAGCACCCCTGCTCTCCAGACTCCTTTAGGATGTCCTGCAGCACCAGCAGATGTCTTTTCCAGATGCCAAAGGGTTAAAAAGCACTTTGGAGACATACAGACCTCTCCTTCCCTGGTTTCTAAATTTTCTTGGGCCAGGAGAGAAGCACTGGTGAGCAGCTACACCTTTGGGTACTCACTACACTAAATGCAAAAGCAGCACAGAGACATGTGCAGCCAGCATGGAGTCCTCTCCTCTAAAACACAGCAAAGCCCAGGAGGGTCAGGGAGTTGCCTGGGCAATGGATGATTGGTCTCACCTAGTGCAGCTGCCTCTCAATCTGAACCGGGCTCCCTTTACAGCCCAAAAGTCAACAGCCAAGCCAGGCCAGGTCCACACACAACTCCACTGACTGCAAAGGGACCAGCTCAAACAAGCAGCTACACTGGCAGAAGAGCCAGCAGAGCAGCTGCTACCCACCATGGAATGTCCTGTGTCATGTCTAAGCACAGAGAGGGATATTGGGATTTGTCATTCACATAGCAAACTGCGGCTGGGAGGCCCACAGACAAAACACGGTAGGTGAAGGCAGCTGTTAACAACGAGCACATTATTTACCCACCTTTCTCCCCAAAGCCCTCCCCAGAGGTACTGCCTGAAGAGGTAAATGCATAATCACAGCACAGGAGTTCTCCTGCTAGCTCAGAGGCACGACTCTGCACATCTCTTTTAGAAGACTCCCTGCTTTCATTGCATCATGTATTGTAGCATCACATCTTGCCATCTACAGAGCTGTTTTATCAGTCTTCCAGCATCCCCCATGCTGCAGCAATCTCGCTGAAAACCTCAGTTTGTAGAAAACTCTGAAACTCAGTAGGTTTCCTTGTCAATTAAGGATGGTGGGATGCCCTGGTAAGCCAGAACAGATGGCAGAAAGGCAGCAAAACAGACTCGGAACCTTTCAAAGTTCTGCAACCAAAAAATAAGACAAAGAACAACTCTTCCCAACAGGCAAATATTCCCAGTGCTTACTGGAGCACTCTGTGTGTGTAATTAAACCAACACACACACACACCCCCCACCCAGTTCCCTCACTCAGACTGCTCCAGTTTGTATCATTCAGTAACAGACTAGAAAATCAGAAAGAAAAAAAAAAAAGAACATTAAAAAGAGAACAAAAAAACAACACAGTGTAGATAAGCACAAACTCAGCCACGAGCAATTTTCTTCTATAATTTGCAAAATTTATCAGGAATCAAACTCAAACCTACTCTCTAACCTCATCCTTGTGTAGCAAGGGGGAACTCAGATCCCCTTGCTTTCAAAGGAGCAACGCTGCATAACGCACTTGGGATAAACCCATTCCTCCCACTCAAGCTCCTCTATAAACCCATCTTTTCTGCTGTAGAAGCAGCTCTCCCTGGAGATAAGGAATTGAACTCATGTGGACAAGACTTCAGTAACAATTTAGCTTCTCCCTAAAGACAAAGTCAAGTACTTCAGAATGGACTTCAGAAAGTTGTGACAGCCTTGTTCCCAAAATACCAACTAAACACAAGAGATTTTCAAGCAGTCTGCATTCCCAGAGCAGGCCTCATGCTCTTAAAGATTCCCATGCAATATGCAAAGGGATCATAGAACGGACTGGGTTGGAAGGAACCTCCAAAGGTCATCCAGTCCCCCCCTCTGCAGTCAGAAAGGACATCCTCACTACATCAGGTTGCCCAGAGCCCTGTCAAGCCTCACCTTGAATTTCACCTCCAGGGATGAGTCCACAACCACCTCCCCAAACAACCTGCTCCAGTGTTCTGCCACATTCATGGTGCAGAACTTGTTCCTAACACCCACTCTAAATCTACTCCTCTCTAGTTTGAAGCCACTGCCCCTCATCCCATCACTGCAGGCCTTTGTAAACAGTCTCTCTCCATCCTTCTTGAAGGCTTCCTTCAGGTACTAAAAGGATATTAATACTCCAATTTTATAAGCAATACTGTTAGACTTTAGGATTATTATTTTAAATACCCTGTTCTGTTTGCTGATACTCAGATATTTATGGCCGAATGCTGGAGAAAGCTCAGCAGATCCTCTCCTTATGTAGATGCAAGGAGCCCAAATCCTTCAAATGCAGTGCTTCCTGAAGATGCAGGAAGCAATGGGCATAGAAGGTTCTGCATGAACATAAGGAAAAACATTTTAACTGCAAGGGTTACAGAGCCCTGGAGCAGGCTTCCCAAAGAGGCTGTGGAGTCTCCTCTGGAGACACTCGAAACTCACCTAGATGCATTCCTGTGTGATGTTCTCTAGGTGATGCTCCTCTGGCAAAAGGGTTGAACTTGATAACCTTTTGAGGTCTCCTCCAACACCCGACATTCTGTGATTCTGCAACCTCCGCACGTTCCCTGAAGGACACTGTCCCTGTGCTCTTTTCCACAGGCTGAACTTGCCACCTCTGCCTGTCCTGTTTTTAACTTTCTAAGCCCTTTGACACAGCTGAGGCTAACTAACCATCTGATTGCTAATCTCCTTGTCTCTACTTATATGGTAATGTGATGATGCCATTATTGGTTTCAGCTGTCCTGCTGCTAAGCCTTAAAGTCACCTCAGTTCACCATCAGATGGTGTGCTCCCTGCATTACTGTACAGCTGTACAATGATTTTTACTCTCCCGGGGCTTGCCAAGGGCACTCATCAGTTGCAGGGTGCTCTCAGATACTATGTTTGATCTCCAGGAACATGCTCACAGAGAGCCAGGGGATCACATCCAAATCAGCTGCTCTGCTGTCACATCCCTCACCCTCAGACCACAGGCACTGGAGGTACTTGCAATGGGAAAAAACACCCAAGACTCTGGCAGGGACACTGTTAGAAATGCTTCATATCAGAAATATCACAGGCTCTTTAATGGTCTTTTAGTTCTGCTGTTTTAGGTGAACATTGAACTTACTCCATTAAGTAGAAAATGGAGAATACACAAGCAGAGTAACTTTCCTCAAGGCAGAAAGGAGCTTTGAGGCCATGCACCAACAACGCATTTAGCAAAGTCCCCACTGAGGACACCAATTCTTGCTTATTCCCATCAACAAAAGCAGCAGCACAAACATGCTGCAGAGGCATAAAGCTCTGGCTACAGAACCCTACACTGTAACAAGACCTGCAGGGTAGCTCAATTTGATCCAGACCTCAAGCTCTGGATGCCCAAGGAATAGGGCACAACACTGATTTCCAGCTGAGACTCCATTGTGGAAGGCAGCCTGCTGTGGCCTCGTTTCTTGCAGTTCACAGGACACCTCTTTTAACAGCAGTACCTGAGGCTGCAGCAAGCCAGACCCTGCTTTGCTTTGGTTGGGAAATCCAAAGGGACTTGGTAAGCCTCTGCTCAACTCTCTGAGTTGACAGAGGGGCTGCTTTTCAATGAGCTCTTGGAAAGATGAAGGGCTTAGTGACCTTTTAGGGATATGAGCCATTAGCTCCAAGGATTCTTGCAAGTCAAAGTGCTGCTCTGGTTAGGAGGCTGCCCTCCACTTCAGGTTGCTGGTGCAGAACTGCTTTTAAATCCACTCCAGAAGTTACTGTGCTGGGTGCCAGTGGTACTCTGTATAGGTCATACATGACACAGACTCTGAAGGGTGACTGTTCCCCACAAAACAAGCTGCCATACAGCAGAGGGCTATGCCAGCTCAGGCAGCAAGCAGCCATTTCACATTCAGCAACCTGACTCTGTCCCACATGACATCCTGGTCACCAAACTGGAAAAACATGGACTTGATGGATGGACCACTTGCTGGGTAAGGAATTGGCTGGATGGTCGAACCCAGAGAGTGGTGATCAAGGGCACAATGTCCACCTGGAAACCAGTGCCAAGTGGTGTCCCTCAGGGGTCAGTGCTGGCACCAGTGCTGGTTAACATCTTTGTCAGTGACATGGACAGAGGAATTGAGTGCACCCTCAGCAAGTTTGCAGATGGCACCAAGCTGTGTGGCACAGTCGACTTGCTAGAGGGCAGGGATCCATCCAGAGGGACCTGGACAGGCTGCAGAGGTGGGCCCAGGCCAACCTCATGAAATTCAATAAGGCCAAGTGTAAGGTCCTGCACCTGGGTAGGCACAATCCCAAGCACAAATACAGGCTGGGTGGTGAATGGCTGGAGAGCAGCCCTGAGGAAAGGGACCTTGGAGTCTGGGTTGACAAAAAGCTCAACATGAGNGTGTGCAGTTCTGGAACCCTCAGCACAGGAAGGACATGGAAGTGTTGGAGCGGGTCCAGAGGAGGGCCACAAAGATGATCAGAGGGCTGCAGCAGCTCTGCTCTGAGGACAGGCTGAGAGAGTTGGGGCTCTGCAGCCTGGAGAAGAGAAGGCTTCGAGGGGACCTGACAGTAGCCTTCCAGTATCTGAAGGGGGCCTACAGGAAGGCTGGGGAAGGATTATTTACAAGGTCCTGCAACGAAAGGACAAGGGGCAATGGGCTTAAACTGGCAGAGGGGAGATTTAGACTGGATGTTAGGAGGAAGTTCTTTACAGTAAGGGTGGTGAGGCACTGGAACAGGTTGCCCAGGGAGGTTGTGGTTGCTCCCTCCCTGGAGGGGTTCAAGACCAGATTGGATGAGGCCTTGAGTGAGCTGTACTAGTGGGGGGTGTCCCTGCCTATGGCAGGGGGTTGGAACTAGAAGATCCTTGAGGTCCCTTCCAACCTTACCATTCTATGATTCTATGATTCCAACCTACAACAAGGTGGAAGGAAAGTACCTACTGTGTGGTCTCAACAGGAGACTTGCCCATTTGTTTGCGCTCTTCTTCTGCAGCTGGACACACTCTGACTCAATGCTTCTGCCTGCTCTTAGTGCAGCAAGGTTGTCAGAAGTGCCAGCAGCAGGCACCCAAAACAGTCCCTCTGGTGTCTGCTAAGGACATTGGCCTGGCAAAGGGAGAAAGCACCTCCAGCCCTGATCTGAGCCACCCTTGGGCATGTTGCTGACTCCCTTCTGTGCCTGTGCAACGGTTTTGCTGAGGATGTGACTGCAAACCCAGGACCTGTAACATATCTCCGGAGCATATTTCACCTAAATGTTCTTTAAACATTTGTTTATTGCAATTAAACATTTTATCTTGGAATTTACACATTCCATTATTCTTATTTCCTCCTGTTCAGGCTGCAGCTGTCATAATGGGAGGTTGATTTATGACTCATCCAACCAGCACTCAAATCCTTAACGCACCAAAACCAGCACACAAGTCAGAGCATAAACTGCTCCTAATTTACTTAGATTAACTCCATCTTTAAAGTGCCACCAGACACTGCAGTTTCCCTCCCCTAAAAAGGATGGGTTCCAGAATACTCGATAAGGCAAATATTGCAAACACATGAAGGCAGAGAAGGGCACCAAAATCCCTCCTTCAGAAGTCCTGTATTAATGAAGGCTTCTATTAGCTTGGCACAAAAATGCATCAGTGAGCTCCACGCAGATTACTATGGTGACAGGCATCAGCACAGAGCTCAGGGAGAAAGAGAAGATGAAAAGCTGAGAGTGAAAACTGGTGGGGTTGTTTTCCCAGCCAGGAGCTGCTAAGTTCTCCCAGGTGTTTGGAGTTAAGATGAAGTAAGTGGCTGTCTCCAATTAAATGCATCCCCTTCGGCATAAGTCTGATAGCTCAACTCACTACAATGATTTATTGAATCCACCCAAACTGGGAAGCACAGGAATAACAGCACTTGCAGCTATGCCAGGAGTTGCTGCCCTTGAAGACCAGGCATGCATTTCTCCCAGCCAAACGCCTTGCCCAACCCTTCCAAGCTGTGGCAATGTCAGAGCATGAGCCTTTAGCAGATGCTGTGACTGCATCTGCAGTGAGTCACCCATGAAGCAGCCAGAAGCCTCCTGTGCCACACACAAGGATCCTGGAGGACACTCCAATGGTGTCACTCAGGTACAGAGGTAGGAAATCCTGCAGCAAAATGCTGAGAATGTTCATCTCTTACAGGAGTCCTTGGATGCAGAGAAGCATGCTGATAGAGGCAAGAAGGGCATTTCTCACAGAATCACAGGACGGTGGGGGTTGGAAGGGATCGCAAAAGGTCATCTAATCCAACTCCCTTGCCAGAGCAGGGTCACCCAGAGCAGTCCTGGAACACATCCGGGAGGGTTTTCAATGACTCCCAAGATGGAGACTCCACCACCTCTCTGGGTAGCCTGTTCCAGTGCTCCACCAACCTCAACATAAAGAATTCCTCCTCATGTTTAGACAGAACTTCCTATGTTCAAGTTCGTGCCCCTTACCACTTACTCTGTTGCTGGGCACTGCCGAAGAAAGACTGGCCTCATTCTCCTGACCCCCACTGTGCTGGTTTGAGGCTAATTAGAATATTTTAATAGACAAAATTACACTACAGGTTGTGAAAGGAAAACATGGTGATGGCTACTTCACTCATAGGCTTGCTGGAGAATTGTTTGGGAACAATAACCAAAACATATAGATAAGGTGGGTCTCTGTCTGACTCTTGCTGGAGCAGCAGCTTCTGGGGCAGTCTAGCAGCTTCTGGGCTCTGGCTCCTCTGCCAATGAATCCTCACTAACCACTTTTCTTCTAACTCCCTTGGCTGATCCTCCTAATTTACCTTGCGAGTAAGGCAAATTTTGGGTAAGGTACAGGGGTGGGGAGAAGGTGGAAGGGTGGTTGGGAGCCCCTCCTGGGGTCTCTGATTTCTGGGAGGGGAGTTGTGTTTCTGTATTACCTTTAACTTGTATATTTCTGTAAATATTCTGTACATGCTGTATATATCTGCTTGTACACCCACCCTTTAAGTATTAATTTGGTTTGGTTGCTGCTGTAGCTAAATTCAGCAAAACTGTTTGGAGCAGAAGGACACTGCCTCAAGGAAGCCTACAGGCAGGTGGCCTGGGTGGCCTGGGCACTGCAGCCTGTAGCATTCCTGGTAACAGGCAAGGAGAAGGTGAATAAACTGCAGAGCGGAGGAAAGTAAGCAGGGTCAGCAGGAATTTGCATATGGATGCCTCCTGAGGCTGCCTGCACAGAGACCACATCACAGTGGGCTATGGCAGCTGCCCAAGCATCAGGACAGGCTTTGTAGCAAAGCCATGCACCAGCCACACCTTGCAAAGCTGCCACCGGCTCCTTCGGTCTAGACTCAGCTTAACACAGAGGCAAACCACCCATCCTGTGAGTGCGACGGGGAGATGTGAACAGGCTCCTGACTGATGCTACGATTTATTGCTGAGCTCCGTGACTCTGGGGACACCAGACAGTTGATCCCAGCTCCTTTTCCAGTGATGCAGAATGAAGGCCATGCCCAGCTTTGGTGCAGTATGATTATAGGGTGTCACCCTCCAATTACAGGGAATTTATTTTGAGAAGAAAATTACTCTGGGACAATAGAGCTACATGGCACATTCCTGTATTTACTCATCTCAAGTGTGAATCTCCACCCAGGGCTAATAACTAGAGAGAGACAACTAGTGTTTCCAGGATGCATGACATGAAATAACAGGCTGTGCTAACAGGGACAGCCTCTGCATTTGAAGGACATGCTTCTGAAAATGACATTTCCCTAACTCGGAGGGATGATGGGCTCAAGCTGATGACAGCACCCATCAAAGCAATCGCCTCCTGTCACCGTCAGTGAGTCACTTGAGCAGAATGGCACCTTGTAGGCAAAAAGAGCATTCAGAGAAGTGATTTCCTTTCCTGTGCTGATGCCTGCAAGGAAGAATAGTAATTAGCCCTCCAGCACTGAGCACAGCTGCCTGCCTGCACCCCCTACCAAGGAGCAGATATATGCGAAGCCCTGCACTACGCCTGCTCTGCTCTTATAAAGATGAGTCCCTTCAGGGAAGTCTCACTTCTCACTTGTAGAGTAGGTGGAAAGAATGTGGTTGTACAGCACTGGAGTTTATGTGGGCCCTCCCATACCAAGGGAACCAGCTTTCCACAGATGTTAATAAGAGTCTGAGAGACAGGAGTCCCATCAAGCATTGAAAATGGGTATGCAACAGGGGACCACTGCTACATGTCTCTCCCAGGCCACTCTTTCCTTAAGAGCTTATGGATGTCAAGACAGAGAGGTCACCCTGTAACTCGGTGGCTCTTCAAGCTCCAGATGCCACATGACACCCACCTAAGGCTCAAGGACAAAGAGATCCAAAGTCTTGGGTGAGTTTTTCTAGAAGGCAAATGCCAAACTAATGCAAATGCCAAATGAGGTGCTCGCTCTGCATGCAAGCTAAGGACAAGACAGCCACCTCCAGCACTGCAGGGCCAAAGAGCTCCCCAAAGACCACTGCAGTTGAAGACACAGAGATGACAAGTGGAGAAAGACTGATGGCCTAACTGCCACCACTTCATTTGGCACAGGATTGCTGACAATCTCTGGGTGGAACTGTCTTGATGAATATTTTGCTGAAAAAGTCAAAATAAGAGAGAGTTGGGGCTCTGCAGCCTGGAGAAGAGAAGGCTTCGAGGGGACCTGATAGTAGCCTTCCAGTATCTGAAGGGGGGCTACAGGAAGGCTGGGGAAGGATTATTTACAAGGTCCTGCAATGACAGGACAAGGGGCAATGGGCTTAAACTGGCAGAGGGGAGATTTAGACTGGATGTTAGGAGGAAGTTCTTTACAGTAAGGGTGGTGAGGCACTGGAACAGGTTGCCCAGGGNATTCTAAGAGCAGCTGAAGCTATATACAAACTCAGTTTCACCAACAAGGTGGAGGGAAAGGATCTGTGAAAAGAGAGCAGATTTTCTCTTTAGAAAATGTTTTGTTTGGAAATTAAATGAAAAGAAAATTAGTTAAGAGAGCTGGAGATGCAAGCTAAAATAGAAGGAAATATTGCACTGGATCTGGGCGGTTAAACTAGAAGATCTCCAAAGGTCCCTTCCAACCCCTGTCATCCCATCATGCTCCCCAGAAAATTCTTTTATTTGACCAGAGAATGACAAAAATCAATTCTTCACACAGATCTACTCCTGGGTTTGCCTTTGCCTCCCCCAGGACACAGTCTGTGTTTCTCTGTTGATCCAGAGTGTTTCAAGAGCAGGCGAAAGTTCAAAACATTCTCCTTTAAAGAGGAATCTTCTACATCTCTATTGACTTGGGCTCTGATGAGGAAAAAACCAAAGCCTGAGAGGAAGGGAGATCATAAAGGAAAGATGTAAAGCCATTCCAGAGTTTGAGGGGTAAACCTTTTCAAGTGAGGCAATTTTAAAAGTGGGATGTTTAATGGCAAAGAAATTGTAGCTCTGGCTCCTAGGCTGTCATTTTTGAGTGCAGTCACTGCTTTGGCTACCGAAGGTGAAGGCACACTCATAAGTATGGACAGCAGAATACACAAGAGATATTATTTATTTTGAGGCACACCCTGCAATTATTCCTGCCATATTGTGTAATTAGCCAAAATTACAGCATATTCACCCAGAGCAAAACAGAAGATAGCATAAATATGAGCCTACAATCAGAGCACATTTCATCTGCGTGCAAACATGACTCCCCTATCAACCAACAAAGTGTGTGCCCCCTCACAGAAGCTTCTCCCTGGCCCACGTGGGCTGTGCCAGCTCCCAAGAGGGCACCCATAAAGGAGAAACATCAGGAGTAAAATCCAGACCTTCCCCATTCCAGCCACGAGAGCTCAAGAGCTGCACAAAGACTTAGCAAATGTCCACTTCTGCTCTGCAGAGCTTTTGGGTTGAGGGATGATGGAGCCCAAAACTCATATCAGCAAAGAAGGGACAACTAGGCTGTGTTCAAGTGAGGCAGAAAAGCAGGCTCCGAGGATGATGCCTGGTGATGCCACTTGCTGAGCTTTGCTGCCTTTTGCTGGCAGAAGGGAGAAATAGAAAAAAGAGCTCTGCTCTCTCCCCGTGGTTGCAGCACCTCTCACACTACAAATGAGGATGGATAGAGGGGAGAAAGGTTTCCTACGGGGCCACACTCAACTCAGATGCATCCTAAGGAGTTTTTTTGATGGGCAATCTTGTGACAGCACTTTGCCACTTGTACAGTCAGAAAAGCTGTGTTTTGTTTTGTTTTGTTTTGTTTTGTTGACTCCAGTGTCAATTATGCAAAATTCCGGGTTTCATCCAAGGGTTTGGTCTGGATATTGGGAAATTCTTTCTCCCTAGAATCTGGTCCATGGGAAGATGTACAAAACAGATTAAAAACCAGGTATGGGGCACGCGTGTCAGGTGTCACTATTGTGCTTGGACATCTTGACCTTGGGGTCCCTTCAGCCTTGCTGCTAGGAGACTACAATTTGGTGGCATTATTACACTTTTGTACTCAAGGCTTTCAAAGGGCTCCAAAACAGAGCCCACAGCTCACCATGAGGTGCTCCACACAAGGAGACAGATCACTACCAGTCCTTACACAAGCAGAGCAAACATCATCCCTGCTGCTCACGCCTGCCACGGCATTGTGACTTCTGCCATTCTCAGATGCTACATCAGTCTGTTTCCCCCATCAATCCAACAGGCCTGAAATACTGAGACATCTCTCACACCAACAAGACACACCATGGAAACAACAACATCAATCTCCTATCCCATTCTGCAGGCCTGGAAAAGTAAATTCATTGAAGGGGGAGATGGACAGAACACGCTACCAACAAGCACTGAGCAGAAACTGAGCACTTCCAAAGCTATCGGTTTGGGAGAGCATACCTGGTCCTACCAACGCCAGTTCAGGGAAGATCCCTGGTGTGCTGGGTTGAGACTAATTAGAATATTTTAATAGACAAAATTACACTATAGGCTGTGAAAGGAAAACATCATGATGTCTACTTCACTCATAGGCTTGCTGGAGAAGTTGTTTGGGAACACTAACCAAAACAATAGATAAGTGAGTCTCTCTCTGTCGCCTGCTGGAACAGGAGCTGCTGGGGTGATCTAGCAGCTTCTGGGCTCTGGCTCCTCTGCTGATTAATCCTCACTAACCACTTTTCTTCTAATCCCCTTGGTTGATCCTCCTAATTTACCTTGCAAGTAAGGCAAACTTTGGGGTAAGGTACAGGGGTGGGGAGAAGGTGGAAGGGTGGTTGGGAGCCCCTCCTGGGGTCTCTGATTTCTGGGAGGGGAGTTGTGTTGCTGTATTACCTTTTACTTGTGTATTTCTGTAAATATTCTGTCTATAGTGTATATATATCTGCTGTACATTGTGCAAAGCTGTAAATAGAGCTTCATCACTTAACTTCCAGCCGACTGAGTTCTAGTCTGGGTCATTTTGCAAGTTGGGGGGGGGCAGGGAACTCCCAAACCTTCACACCTGGATAATCAGCAGGTGACAAATCAGGGTAAAACTTGAGTCTCAGTGTCACTCTGTAAGTGCTCAATAACACACGACAGGAACATCCCCCTTTGCTACAGTACTCCTCCTGCACTCCCACAGCATTTTCCAAGGAGATGAGAGGTGTTAGACTTTGTAATTCACAGGTAAGGAGCTTAGGAAGAGGAAGAAGTAAAACTTGGTTCAGTCAGGTTGTACGCTAAGGCCTTTTCTGCCCTTTGCACCAATGCATCTTAAGCATCCCTGCAGCAGTTTGCAAGCATTTTCTGATGCAGAATGATGACATTATCACATTGTGACAAATCTCACACAGTAGTAAATGCATAAAGAAAATCTGCTACTTGTGCCACCATGGTATGAAACAAAACCACATTTCAAAAGGCAAGGGCTTCTAAAAATGGCCAAATCCCACCACCTGATTCAAAGTTCATTCTTTTTTCTCCCTTTTGCTTTGTTAAGATACATTTTCTTCTCCAGTTTTCCACCTGAGCCAGATGTTTCCTTTGACCTAATGAAAACACTTGTGGTTTGAGAAAGCCATCACCTACCTCATCCATCCACAGTCCTGTTTTAAAGAGGGAAGGTGTTTCATGATTTGTGTCTCACTACAAACACCTCATTGCCCATATTGGGCAGCCATGGGGACTCCAGCAAGCCAGGCAGGTTCAGCAGCCACCCTGCTGCCATCTCAGGAGACACTCATAACAGCCAGCTCAGGATTATGCTGATGGAGCAAGACCACAAAATCTGCCTCTCCCAACAGGTCTTGGAACACAGCTGCTACTCCTCCAGCTGCCCATGAAACAGTCACTGCCCAAGGGCTCAGGAACTCTTAAACTTCTGATAGGTTCTAACCATTCAAGAGCTACTATTGGGCTCTAGCTCTAAAGCCTAAAATTTATTTAATGGCAAGTAGACCTGTGTTGTTTTTTTTTAGAAACAGAAAGAAAAATAGAGGAAATGCTTGAAGAAGTGGAGAAGGTAGCAGCGACATGGAAGAAAATGAAATAAAAGCCAAGACAAATGTCTATAAATGCTTAAATAATGTTATGTGTTAGCCAGCAAGCAGACCCCATACTGAAGAGCATAAAACCAAGCTGTAAAAAGCCAGCAGAGATCTGTTGGTTAAACTCCACACTCTTCCAGTCCATTCAGCCACCAGCAGAGAAAATTCCAATGAGAGAGTGATGCTGGTCACAAGAGGATTCACTCCTGAACGGCTGCAGATCAGCCAGCAACTCAGACCCAGATCTGGCTACCAGAGCTGTGCCAGGGAAAGGACTGGCTCAGAAGTGGGTGGAGAGTCCATGTCACTCATTTCCCAGTGCGTGACCCCTGCATCTCTGGCAGCCCAGTGGCTGCTAAGGCCTTGAAGAGCAACCTTCAGCAACCACTGTGTGCTTCCCAACCAGGAGCAAGTCCCTGGAAGCCAAACCCACTCTGTGCTGCTGCTGATTTCTACTGCTTTTCCATTTTCTGGAAGATGTGGACTGGCTACTTTGCAGACTGGTCCCATACTGCTTGACCTTTAGCAAACTGTTGTGCTCTGGGGAATGAAGGAAATGCATTTATTTGGCAGTTCAGGCAATATGTGTGGCAATTGCTAAGCAAAGAAATTATCTGTGCAACCAGCAAGGGGAGGAGACTTCCAACTCCACCATTCTAGGTAAGTATTAATTAAGTGAACATGTTCTATTAATCCCAAGACCTGGGTTTTTATTTCTTTCATTTCAATACACAATGCTCAAATGTTTCCAGAAAGGATCATTTTGGGGGTTTTATCTTTATCATAACCCAAATCAATTTACAGGTAGGAAAAAGCAACAGAATTATATTGCCTCTCTGTGGATGTTTTGCCACTTCACAGCATGGAGCTATCCACTGGATCCACACATCCCCTTAACAAAGCATGACGCTGGAAGGAAGGTGAGACAGGAGTGCCACACAGAGAGAGCTCTGCACAGTGCACTCCATGGATGCTGCTGTGGGATGGGGAAAAGTTCTGTGCTTTCCATCACCACAGCAGCTGTATTTAGCCCTGGATCTTCATCCTTAAATCCAGCCCCTGCCATTAGAGGCAACCAGCTATTTCACATCTAACACTGGAGCCAAACATGAATTGAAAATGCCTCAGAAAGAAATATGAGCACAGGCAGGCAGCAACACCACTGCTCTCCTCCTTTCCCTGCTGCTGCCCACCTTCTGGACAGATGTGCCACAAGGTACCTAGCTGAGGGTTTCTCTTTGGGAACGTGACAGTGCCAAGGACCCCCCAAAACAGAGTTCCTCCTTGTGCTCAGACATGCTGACGGAGGGGACACTGATGCAAGCCAGATTCTGAAGGAGGCATAATCTTAGACAAAATCTCCCCTTCCTCCCACACACAACTCCAGGCACAACAGAAGCACATGCTGCTGAGTAGAGAGAGGAGCTCCTGTTGCTACCTCCCCGCTTGCCCTGGCCCAAGCCGGGGTCTGCACAAAAGCCTGACACTTCTGCAAATTTAAGAGCTCTGCCAGAAGCAGCACAACCCTACAAGGCATTGCCTTAGCAGGACCCCAGCCTGCAGTCATCTCCCCAGGATAACAGAGACAAACCCAAAGCCACAGTGCAGATGCAGTAGCAGAGCTGTGAAGCCACACTCGGTGATGATGCTGTTCCCAGAATAAACTCCCATCTGGCAGCTCAGCCCAGTCCATGGGGAAAGGGCAGAGAGCAGCCCAGAGTTGCTGCAGAGAGTCAGCCTTCCCCATCACACCAGCAACCAACCTGCAGCTCATCCCTGACAAGAGCACCTCAGGGCTGAGGACATCACCCTGCTTACAAACCCATGGGGTTCCCCCTCTCGTCTTTAGCCAGGACATCCTGGAATGAGCACTGGACAGCAGATGTGTCTGACAGGTGTGAGCATTTTCCCAGCAGTCTCTCAAACTCCATCAGGATTTCAGGGAGCCCCAGTTCAGCCTTTGGAACATGAACATATATATTTGTCTGTGCTGCAGTGTGGGGGCTGGAAAAGCCAGAGTGGTCTGCCTGAAGAGTGAATAACAGAGTCGTGTTCCACAGCTCTCTAGAAAGCTGCCTTCTGGTTTACCATTTTAAAAATGTGTCGTAGTTGCTATTCTCAGAGCCAGCATTTCCAGCAAGCTGTAGCCCTACAGCCATGCTAGCATGCTGCAAAAATTCCCTGTCCACACAGGCTCCCCACAAAGCACTCTTTTAACAACATTTACTCCAAGAATCCCTCTTAGTGGTATTTACTTGGTGAGGGGCTTGTGTCTGTGGCTCTGCTACAGCTTTGAACAGAGAGGATGGAAAGGCTGAATTGTTTCAGGACTCTGCTGCAGGTCAGAACATGGCAAAGGCAAAACAAGATGCAGTAGTCTGCTTTATGCTCAGAATGAATTAATGTGAGGAACGTTGTGTTAGCTAGGGAAGAGAAGACAAACTAGCTACTAAGCAGAGCCTAAAGGTACCATTCCCTGATAGACTGCAAAGAGCAGATCACTTTGGTACAGGTCACTTCACAAGAGACTACCAAGACAAAGGCACACCAACAAGGCAGCCAGGAGGATGGTGCTACAACAGCACACAGAGTGTATGGAAATGGCTAGCAAAAGGTTAGCTCTTTGAAGCTGCTTTCACTGACTCCTGGCCACCTCGTACCAAGCCATGGAGCTTCTGAATGTGAAAGGGATGTTGATCTCTTACATGTTTTGCTTGTTAAAATTCTTGCTTCGATTTCAAGAATAAGAAATCACAGCTTCAGCTGTGCAGGAGTAGGAAAACCCCAGAAATACTGTGCATGTGACTGTTCAGAGGGATGGAACAAATGGAATGAATGCCAAGGGAATGGAATCGGTGCCTACCTGGCCACTGTGCTATCTGGCAGTTCATGGTGTACCCATATGGGGAGGGGAAGGAAACAAAGAGGGTGAGCCCAAGTGAGTCTGCACTTGTTGCTCAACATAGTCAGCCTCAGAATCATGTTTGACTCCAACAGCAGCAAGATTCTTACAGTCTCTTCAGCTCCCATGGCAGCTCTGCTCTCCATACTGCCTGAGTCAAGCTGCTGCATTTCTTTGGTAATAGATACCTTCTCTGTTAAAATATGCAGTACCTGGACTACTGAATTTATTCTAAAGTCATGCTGAATTCAGAAAGGGAAGGAAGAAAGAAAATCTTGTCTTCATTTTGGTACTTTCGGAACTCAAGTGTTTGGGTTTTTATTTCAAAGTAGCATTTTCCTTTAGAAGTATCGCTGAGAGTTAAATGAAAAGACACATCTAAAAATCCAACAAACAAAATCACACCTTTTGTGTTTCACACACACACACACCCCAAAACCATTGTTACCAGTCAATAATAAACTGATTCATATGGATCTTTTATTTTATGGGGAGATAAAAGAATCACTCATGAACCCCCCTCCGTCCTGACTTTTCCATTTGGCTGGTGAAGGAAGAATCAATCATTTGTACTGCTCTAATGGTGAACCTCCTCTGACAGCTAACAATTTTCACAGCTAGCCCTGCAGCCATGAGGAGAGATGTCTCTCCCTCTAGGAGCTTGGATAACTTTCACAGATTTTTTTTTTTTTTGTTAAATCAACCATATCCTATCCAGAACCAGTACAAAGCAGCTTACTGATTGACATGCTCACCCACAAGCTGTCCTGTGAAGCAGGTGGGCAGATGAGTTTTCCACTCTCTGGAATAATGCAGGAGCCTGCAATTCTTCACCAGATTCTACAGCCAGATAGTTCAGGGTTGCAATCTGACCCCTCCACCACCACCACCACACTCTCTACCCAGTAACTGAGCACAGACACAAACCCTGAGAGTCACCACATCTGCAAGTCACGAACCTGTGCGATACCACCCCCGGGGATCAATTTAACACAGCGAAACCCATCTGCCGAGCTGTCATGAGCAGGAGAGAGACTTCACCCCCCCTCCTGATTATTTTGGCATTCATTAGCACTGGTTGGTGCAGGAGATTACAGCACACCAGCAGATCTCTCTGATGACAGACTGCCCCACACAGGAAGGACACACATTCAAGGCTGTGCCCCTTCCCCTTGATGTTATCTCAGCCGCTGTCATCTCATCTAAGACCTCCTGATGACTAGACAATGCCAGGATTTTCAGCTCTTTCCATTCCCTCCAGCTACTGCTTAGAGATGGGGCACAGCACCAAATTCTACAGAGAAGCAGACAGAAGAATGAGATGAAGCTGCCTTGGCTGGCCACACACCCAGACAACACACACGCACAGGAAAAGCGCTGGGATCCAGCCTGAATGCTATTGTAGGCTGCAGCTATGCACTGAGACAATGCAGTCAGCATCAGGATGCTGTAGCAACAGAGGGGTCAAATTCCACAGGTTACGCAGATATTACAGCTGAACTGCTCGGTAAAAGCAAGGACAACGACAAATTTCACAGGGAAGTACAAAGGTGGATTTTACCAGGAGCTTCAATCATAATCTTTCCCCTGCAAGAAATCAGAAAGGCCTTCAGGATTTAACTTGAGGAATTTAACAGCTTGCAGAGATGACAGACTCCTCAAAACGTTTTAAACGAATATCGAAATGAACAAAGTCCTTCTGTGTCCTTCAACTCAAGTTGCTCTTACATTTCACTTGTACTGCTGAAAAAATGTCCACATATGTATATTTTAAATTCCAAATCTCCATTTATTACTCAAAACGAGAAATACTACCAAGGGAAAAATAGATTTTAAGTTACTGCTTTTTTTTTTTTGTTTGTTTTCCTATGGGCAAGCCATTTCCTTGATTTTGGAAGAAGCATTTAGAGCTCCTTAAGGAAAAGCATCCTTTCCCTGGAGAAGCATGAAATACGNGGAAAAATCCACAGAATTTTTTTATTTATCCCAGGGTAAAAAAAAAAACAACTAAAAATGTTTAAGACTAAGCTTCACATTGTGAGCTGGAAGTGCATCTAACAGAAGCAACAC
This sequence comes from Eubucco bourcierii, assembly GCA_013396675.1. Taxonomy (NCBI): domain Eukaryota; kingdom Metazoa; phylum Chordata; class Aves; order Piciformes; family Ramphastidae; genus Eubucco; species Eubucco bourcierii. The sequence continues at coordinate 129,735 of VWZE01014972.1, forward strand.
CTGAAGGGATGAGGCTGCTGCTGCACGGTGCCTGGCACAACCTGACCCAAAGCTGCCCAAATTCAAACATGGTTTCTGCCAGTCACACCACCTTTTCAGTGGGTTTCACTCAGAATTTCCACTGCCCCCAGATACTGTGCCTGATGCTCCATCCTGTTTTCCTTTGTGCAAGGCTATCTTCTGAGCTTAGCTATTCAGTGGCCATAGCTTGATGGAAAGCCACCTCCACCCCAGCTCTCCAGGTGAGCTGTGCCTGTGAAGATAGATGGTCAGTGAAGCGGTGGCCAAAGCTTTCATAAACAAGCTGGAACCGCCAGACCAGGGTTTCCAACCTGTTACAAAACAGCTGAAGAAGAGATATGCCTGGATGCTTTAATTCAGCCACAAAGGAGACCAAAGTACCTGGTTCAACTATTGGCAGTGAAATCATGTAAAGAGAGATGCTTTGTCTAGTCTGCTGTACTCAACTTTTGGATCTGTCATCCTCTCTTGAACCTGCATCATGCCATATGCCAATTTCTTTTGAATCCTCTATCAAGCTACTGTGGTCAAAGCAAAATATGTAATTTCATTTTTTTTTCTAGCTGTTCCTTATACATAGAACCTCACAGGTGCTGTCCAACACACCAATTTTGCTTGGCACCTGCACAGTTGAGGCCAATGAGCTGTATAAATTCACATTAATGGGGCTAAGCCCATGTGTTCAAATTTTCAGCTTAGTCTACAACACTTAGCATCCTCATTTGACCTATCTTAAACTGGTAAGTCATTTCACAGCCAAACATAGGCAAGAGGGAACTCGAGGGGTGCACGTGAGGGAGCTGCCTTTGCCCATCGAAAAGGCAGAGAAAGCTCACGTCACAACACGGTGCTTATTGCAGCCAACAGAGGAGATGCTTCTGCAGCCTGTTTTCCATAAGAGCTGACAACTCTGATTATACAAGATGTCCCTGAGTGGATCTCCTTCCCCATAGCTTACCCAAACCTGCAACTACTCATGCCCATCAGTGAGTGAGCCTGAACCAGGTGGGAATCCTCCCTCCTTGTACAAGAGCAGGGCTTTTTCACCCTTACTTCACACAGGCTGTGAAGTGGAGCACAAGGTACCAACCAGTGCAAAGTAACTCTGCTCACACTTATCCTTCCAGAATATTTTAGTTGCAGCACTGTTTTGAGGCACAAAAATGAAAACATTTTATTGACATAACCTCATGTTGTTACTTCTACAAAAGCAAAGAGCAAAGGAAACATGAACCACCACTGGAGATGCATTTCTGTGATGGTGGAAGCTGCTACAGCTGCACCGCTGCTGCATTGTAAGTTTCACTAGCAGCAAGGGCCCCAAAGCACACCGTGCTGAAATGAGCAGCAGGAATTAGGTCTCTGTGTCAGGTAACTGCTCTGTGCCTTGGTCTCGCCTTCTGTAAAATGGGGAGAATCCTCTCCACGTGGCATAGCTTTCTGAGCACCACAGATGAAAATCATTCTGTAAATGTCAAGTCTCTAGAAAGTTGCTCCCCAAGTTTAGAAAAGCAAAGCTCATTCCCCTAGCACCGTACCATTTCTGGATGGCCTTGTACCCCTTTTATTTCTCACCTTCCCTTCACCCACTTGCAAACTACTGAGCCAGCATACACATCATCACCAGGGTTGTAGGCTACTGCCCAGTGTATGCACAAATCTTTAAAGCAGTTACAATTCATTTGCATGCCATCTTCTATGCAGAAGAGTAACTCTGCAATGCATGCATTATCTGGGCACAATGCACTCCCTGAATGAGCAATCCAAGCAACAGCAAACCCAGTGCCATGCTGCCTTCTGAAGCTGCACTCCTGAGTCCAGGAATAGGATGCACCAATGAAATCTCTATTTGAAAGATGGATATAGGGAAGTGAAGCAGACACAGTCCATAGCCTAGGAAAAGGATACTCAAAAGTTTTTGAAAAGCGACTTAAGACTCTACTTCCTTAATCGTATACAATGAATACAGAACTGGTCATAAGCAATTGGCTGACAGCTCCAAAACCTCAACAGCTCTATTTTTACAGCACTGAGTAGTACTGACCCTTCTTCTAAGTCAGTGAAAAGCCTTCCTTAAATCACTCTGGTCTGTTATCAAACACCTTCCCCAGCATTAAAGTCCATCAATTCTCCACAGGCTTTTAGCAAGTCCAAAGGATGCAGACTTGAACCTGTGCACCTGAGAACACTGTGTCAAGAAGAACAAAAAGTCTCACTACCACAACCTGCTGTGAAAGTCAGTCAAACGTTAATGAGACAAAGCATCCTGACACCTAGGTAACAGCCTAGACTTCTCAGCCCTCTTAGTCCTTGAGGGACCTCATTCTACAGCAGCTGGAGATGGGGAGGAACAAGGAATAGCAAAACATTTCACCAGTGAGATTCTCAGGTCCCACTCTTGATCCTACAAAGAGAAGTTCCTGAGACAAAATGACCACACTTTTTTGGCAAGAGCCATTTTTGGTCTGAGCTCACAAGTTATTTAATTTAATGTAGGATGGCCCAGCTACCACTCAGGGTAACTGGAGAGTGAGAGTTTAAAAAAAAAAAAAAAAAAAAAATCCCTTTTTGGCATCTGCTCCTAAAAAGAGTGTGGTTTTCAGGGCCTAACCCATTAACTGCAAGTCTTGAAGCATTATACTAGCTAAATATAGTCTCTGCCTCAAAAGGATTGGGGTGCTGACAGCAATCGAGAGTAATTATTCTCCTCTTGTTGACAACAGTAAGTGGCCTTCTATGGGGAGAGGCATTTTCCTTATTTTGCTCCTCACATGAGTACAGGTCATGTACCTCAATCTGCAGACCAGCAGAAGAGCCCTTAGCTAGCTCTGGTGTCTTTCTGTAAAGCCATGACTGAAAGCCTTTAGACGTGCAAAAGGAGCTTCATGAAGAGATGAAGCAACAAGCAAAATACAAATGTACACATGGAAAACAAAGGAGGATTATACAGGTTGGTGGCACATCCTGAAGCACTGAATACATCAGTATCACTTTTTTAACCACGATACTAACAGACACCTGAGAAAAGTACATGCTCACAGCAGCTCCTCAAGCCAATTCATTTTCTTACCTCAGTGGCGATTTACAGCAGTGAAAAACTAAAGGAAGAAGTGAAAAAAAAAATTCCACTGAGAAATCACAGAGGACCTACTCTTGCTGGGCATTTGGTGCTCACACCTACCAAGGATAGCTGAGAAGACAAAGCACAGCTCAGAACTGAAACTGTGGGTGGTGAGATTTCATTGTGGCAAGCTGAAGTTTTCCACAAGGAACCAAGACTGAGCACGTGTGTACATAAAAAGAGAAAAAATAAAAGACTACCACAAAAAACATTTCTTGGCCTCTGAAAGCTCCCAACTAAGTGTGACGGTCGTGCGTCTGCCATTTGGAAAGCTTTATAAGGCAATGAAATGCCCTATGCAACTCTGTTTGTGAAGTAGCACTTGATGGATCTAGTTATCAAATGGCCACAATTCTAACTGATCCTCAGTTTATCGATTTCCCTGTCACTATGCAGAAAATAAGAGACGACTGTTTATAGACAGTACCTACAGGGAGGCGGAAAAACACCATCAGGGGTTAAGGTAACACTGCCGAAGCCATTGGGTCGCTCCCGTCGGCAGACCCGCTTTGCTCACGCTTCCTGCAGCGGTGGAGGGATGCTGGCTGCAGGTCCGTGCCCACTCATACCACTAACTCCAGGATAGGGAATTGCCCGGACCGAGACGAAAGTTCGGCGCGGTGCAAGTCCGTCCTCAAAGGTACCTGTCAGGGCCGGGAAAGCCCCGGGGCAGGACCGCCCCAACCCGGAGCAGACATCCCGTCGGTCCCGGGGCCGCACC
>VWZE01014972.1:134564-174911 GCA_013396675.1 Eubucco bourcierii
CCTCTGCCCCGGCAGCGGCTCTCCCCGACAGCAGCAACCCACATCGTCCGGCCCGGCGGGAGGCCGCGAAGCTCTCGGCACCGGGGCGGCCCCGGGCCCGGCTGCCGCGGCGGGGACGGCGGCGGGAGGAGCGATGCGAGGAGGAGGAGGGCGGGGGGTGCGGCTGGCGCTGTTCTCTGCTGCTGCTCCGTGCGGAGCTCAGGATGCTCCGCGGTGCCGCCCGCCGGCGGCGGAGCGAGGAGGAGCTGAGCCGCACCCGCCGCCCTCCCGCATCCTCCGGCCTGGCCCGGGAGCCAGAAGCGGGTGGGGCCGAGGCGAGAATGGGGGAGGAGAAGGGAGGGAGGGGCCAGGGAAGCCCCCCCGGACGCCCACGCCGCACAAGACTGCTGCCGAGGCGGCGGGAAGCCCCGCAGCCCTGCAGCTGCCGGGCGGAGCGTGTGGGGTCGGTGCCGGACGGGAGCTGGGCTCCGAGCTCGGGGAAAATTGCAGCTGCTCCCGCTCGCCCTCCTCTACGCAATCCTACGTGATCGAGGTTTGGATGAGAAATATCACGCAGGCAGAGCGAGGCAACTGCAGCTCCGCGGCGGCTGTACCCCTCCGCCCGGGCAGACCCCGGGCCGGCCCGCCGCCCCCGCGGGAGCTGGGCTTCCCCGGCTCTGCCGCCCCGCCCGTCGCCTCCGGGGAGCCTTCTGAGACTTGTGCAGCCACCCCGGCCACAGCAGCCAGGCATCTCCATGTCTCTCCCTGCTTCTGCGCGCAGAGACAGAGCGATAGACCTCGGCACCCTAAGGGCTGGGTTGTCGGGGGTGGGCGCCGTGTCTATGCCCGGTCTGGGGAGAGGGTGAGCTTACTGAAGTGTGAGCACCACAGGGCTCGGGACCCAAGGCAGGCCACCAGTTTATCAGCAGCTGCTGAACTGGGCGAGCTCCCTCGTATTTCCAGCCACGAAACAGCACCCAACAAAATTTAAGGTACACTTCTGGTTATTCAGATAAGTAGTTCCAGTTGCTGCCACAAGAATGGTGCTCTCCAGATCTCAAGTTCGAGTAACAGTGAACTTAGTGTATGTGCAGGAAGTGCTGGGCAAGATAGACAGTAGTCAGGGTGGAGGGAGAGATGGTAAGAGCAGACCTGACCTGCCACACTTTAGTGAGTAGCAGGTGCCTGCCTGACTAACCCAGTTCTGAAGGAGTTTAGGCTTAGAGCATGTACGCTCTGGGAATTGCCAACTTGAACTTCAGCTCGACACTGTTTCCACGGGAAAAGGCAACTGAAATAATGTCCACCCACTATGTCCATAAAGATTAACTAAACTCTAGCGTTACTTCCCGATTTTCACTCTTAATCCCTATGCGTGCCAAAATGAGGTGGAATCAGGATCTCCAGGAGAGAACAGGGTAGGAAGATATTCAAAACCATTTGGGAGCGATAAATGTTTGGCTGTTGATCTCTTTTTAACTGCTGCCAACCTTTTTGAGCAGATTTCACTCTTCCAATCAATAAAGATTTTTCTCTCCTTTCCTGTAACTAAAATGCTTCATATTTTAATTTTCTTTGCTGGATTATTTCACTTGACATCAAAGAATACTGCAGTACAAGGTACAGGCATGGCCTAAAGAAAGCTGTTTGCAATCAGAGAATCACTGAACTGCCAGTGAATTATCCAAAGCTTCATCTTCAAAGGATGTGAGCAAATCTGATATCGTCCTAAGAAAGAGGTTTTCCATCTATATATAAAGGTACTTGTTTGCCTGTAGCTTTCGCATCTCTAGTGAGAGAATGATGGTTTATCTCCCCACCACATTAACTAAGTTTAAGTTATTTTGACATGTGACTAATTTGGATTTTTGGGGGGTTTGGGGTTTTTGTGGTTTTTTTGTTGTTTGTTTTTTTTTTTCCTGTGTAGCTGTAAACTAGGAGCAGTAGCTCTGCACTTAAAAATGATCATAATCAGTGATAAAGTTGGTCACAGTATTTTTGTTTTCTGGTGGATCCAAAAGGAAGGCTGCTGTAACTCCAACAACTGCTTCTCCCAGGTCTCTCTTGCTTCTGCAGTGATAGAATTAAAGCAGAGCTTATGAAATCAAATATAATGTTGCATTTGCTAACACACAGGTCTGCCTTTAGAGATGGCCACAAGGTTTGGGCCTGAATGCAGGCACAGAGCCATGAACTCCTGGTACTGTCATGCACACCTGCTCTGCCCCACTCTAGATCATGCCCACAAAACTTCCTGAAGAGCCCATGCTTTTACAACCAAAACCAGAGCTGTCTTGAGCTGGAGCACTGAATGCCAACCTCATCATGCTCCTGCACTGTCATTCTTGCAGGTAAAACACTAATTTTGGTGGGCTGCTAAGTGAAACAGAAAAGCCTCTAAGTGCTTTGGTCTCTATCAATGGAAGTTCTCTCCTTCAACTTTCACTTAGTTAAACAGGGCTCAAAACATCTCCTATTTTCATCTGTAACAGCTGCTCCTCTTTTGAGGGTATTAGAGCCTATGCTGTTCCATACCAACTAGCCCATGCTGAAACCAGGGGCTGCATTCTTCACTGCCACCAATGGAAGCTGAATTGTTTGACCAAACTGGACCAGTATGGCATTTTTCCTTATGGCACATCATCTTTTCTTACATGTTTATCCATCACAATAGAATAGTATAGAACAATATGTAATTATATATTGTATTATCATATTATATTTATACAATGTCCATATAATATTGATATATAATTACATCATCTATTTTCTATATCATTATTATGGGATTTTTTCTCCCCTGCTGCTTCTTCCCTGGGCTCCCTCCTTGCCTCCAGTCCCAGTTAGAAAGCTGCAGAGTGTGCACTCTGAAGAGGGAAGTTGAGAATAGCACTGATTCATAAAATGAACAAGCAAGACAGTGTGCTCTGATCACAGTGAAGGAATATGCCAATGCTCCTCCTGCAGTGTGTGGAGAAAGGCCCCATCCTGCACACAGGAGCTGGCACAGGGTCAGACTACCCATGGCTGCTGGAGGATCAGATTTGTAGTGCTTACTAAATATCCCCACCTCACCCTAGTCACACAGCATGCTGCCCATGCACTAGGCACTCACTGTGGAAGGAGGTCAGTATAAACATTTCAAGACACTCTAATTTCTGAGGCTTTGTTCACTTGATAAATTAATTCTTCTATCCTCAGTGCTAAGGTTTAAAATGAAGGCCTGGCTGAATTTCAGGCCTCTTCTAGAGAAGAGATCTAGAATTGCATTCCCCTACCTTCCTAAACAGAGCGATCTATCTAGGTCATAAACGGAGGTTATTGGCATTTTTCCTTAGTGAAGTGAAATAATTCCCGCAGGGCTGCTCACAGAATATCCTGTTTATTTTTCATAGAGACTTCAAAAGCCACGGGCTATGTTCTGGAGATTCAGTCATTAGGAGCATCTCCTGCTTTACTAATTCTGTACACACAGAGCTAACTCCAGAGAGGAGCACACACAGGTTTTCTGCTGTTTTAGCTGCAACGCTACTTGAAAATGCGTGCATGGAAGGAAAATATTTAGATCTAATCCCACGTTAAAATGTGCATGCTTATTGTTGGAGTTGAATGGGGAAAGGAAGCCACCCATCTCTGGCCAATAATTATGAATGGCCTAATTCACCATTTCACAGCAGCATAGCAACAAATCTCTTCCAATAGGAAGGCACTGTTGAGTTGGAAAGTCTGCATGCAGACACCTCTTAAGGATTGCACCCGGTTTCTACACTGTGTAAATTACACCTAAAATGTGCACTGCCAGGGCTGCTTATTAAGCAGAATTAAGCTCATATCCTTGTTTTATTAACTTTATTCCTTACAAGGTAGACCCTCATTGTATGTCTGGCTTAATTAAAATTCATGCAGCTTTGGCATTCCCCAGTCTCTCTGCGTGGGTGGACTTAAAAAAGGAGAAAAGAAAAAAAAAAAAAAACCAAACAAAACCCAACCAACCAAAACCAAACACATGCCTGGGTAACCTGATAAAGAAAAGACAAGACCTTACAGTATTTTGCTTGGTTTCTGTTTACAATGCATGGTTTTTATATCTATGTTTGGAAGCCTAATAAGAATTCTCATGGCCACTTAAAAATCTGCTGTTCAGGGAGAGAGATCTGGCCCTAAAGCAGCAGCGGGTACAGAACCGGCTGCCTTTCTGGGCTGTTCTCACACAGCTGAGCTCTGAGCTGACTAGGCCTTTTAATAAACACAGAAGAGCCTGCATCATCTGATTGCTGTATTAAAATAATTTATTTAATGGGCCGCTCACACACACACCCCTTCTTTTTTTATTTTTTTGCCTCAAAGATTCAATTAAAACAAAATTTGCAACTCATCATGAGGAGTATTCATTACCCTACCCAGTGCCTTTAGAAACATCTCTAGCCTGGGGAGAAGTTGGACTTGTCTGTGTCTTAGAGCAAGTGGCAGATATGCAGTTGCACAGACTGCAGAGTGGAACTACTGCTCCAAAAAAACGGGCCACAGGCAGCACCAACACAACACCACCAGCTGGAGCCCAGAAAAAGAAATTATTTTACTTAGAGTTTATATCTCCTCCTTCTTTCTTTCTTCCTCCCCCCCACCTCCCATTCCAGTTTTCCTTTTTAAGAGAGGATTTTTACTTAACAGAAGGTTTTATTTCTCCTCAATGTCTTGTTGCCTATGTCAGGTGGAGGCAGTGGAACACAATAAAGCTTTGCTTCACTGAAGGCAGCTGTGACTGTCTATGAATGAAAATGCCATGATGCATTTCTCTTCAAGAAGCTTCCTCTGTGGTTGAATAGATTTTGTCTCCTGGGTTCTGGAAGCACCTGCTGGGAACAGCAGGAAGGTACACCATCTAGGGTCGATTCTGCTGCAGAAGTCATCTGCCCAAAATGAAGCCTGTAAAGGAGCAGCAGCAGGGGGCATCTGAAACCATTCCCACATAGAAATAGAGACCTCCTTGCAGACAGGTCAGTGCCTGTCCCATATGCCTGAGCAAGACTTGAGGCTTGTTCAAGTGGGCTGGTCTCGAAGCTACAGAAATCAACCTAGGCCCTACCAGTCCTGTTCATCAGCCACTGCCCTTGCCTTCCCCAACAGCATCAGGCCATGAAAAACTATTGTCTTTGCAGTGACGTGCCTTAGTTGTGGCTTCATTAGTGACAGGAGTCCGGGGGAAGGGCTCCTACACAGCACTTCAGTCGTTAAGGCAGGGTCTCCAATCAAGGAGCAATGAAAGGATTGGTAGTCTGCTTGCACATAACCTTGTACAAGGCAAAGCTAAGAGCAAGGGAAACACAGCCAGCCTATTGCTCCAGGCTTAGAAGCACCCACCTAAGCCTACAGAAAGAAATTGCTTGCCTGCAGCATAGCTGCTGAATTTAAAAGACAGGACAGACAGCTGCTTTCTCTCACTGTGCTTCTCCCAACATGCAGCAACTCCCTCCTTTTGCCTCTTTGAGGACTTTTTCACCTGCAGCCACTCATCTAGTAGCTGTAAACCACACAAACTGCAAGGAACTAGAAGGGGTGGAGAGAACATGGACTTAAGATTCTGCCCTAGGTCTTATGTCTGAATTCACAGCAAGCAATAAAGAGGAAAAGACCACATCCCTTCTGCTTTTTATGCAGAGCAGAAGCTTGAAGATGAAACAGGTGAAGTAGTCACTACAGAACAATCCCAGTGGGGAGCCTGAGCCTGAATACAAACACATCAGGACCTCTGTCTGAAGCAGAGACCCAGTCCTTAGACCTCAGTACAGTGGCACTTTCATGAACAGGACAACCTTTTCCTCCCTAGGAAAGACCACCCATTCCCATCATTCTCTCTAAATCTTGTTTGATGACAACCTGCAGTCCATTTTGGCCAACAGGTTCAATAACGAGAGAGGTGCCCAAATCACACGAACACTGAACTTGGCTTTACATCTCACTGACGGTGATGATCTGGTCTGGGTGGAGAGAGAAGTGTGACTTCACAGTACAGTTCCAGCCCTAGGGCCTTCAAACCTCTGGGCTCAGCAGGGCTAAGGGGCTGCCCATACTTTCCCCCCCTCCTTGAAATGCTGGTCAAGTTGTAAAACCTCTTCTTATTGTAACCGTGCAGCCAGACACATATTCCAACCATAACCATTTTCAAAAGCATGTCAGGAAAAGCCTTTCAATTTGAAGTTTCCATCAAGCTGACTTTGCTGAAAGTCAAACAGATCCCTCCTGATTAGATCTGACTGAGGGAAACCAGCAAGATTATGTGATTGAGAGCGATAAAAAGAAGGGAAGGAGTATGAAACCCCTATCATACTCCTCCAGCTGGGCTGTGGGACTGCCTGCTCCACACCAAGTGAAGGCTTAGAGCCATCAGCCTCCTTAATGCAATGTGTTGTGCTGGCATAGGCCAAGAGGGGAAGGAAGAGAGGGAAGCTGTCAAGGAGAAAACAAACTCACTCTGGACCCATAAGTCTCCTTATCTGCACATAATGGCTTCTGCCAGACTTTGAGAGGCCTTGGAAAGTTCTCTGACCCTAAACTTTGCTTGTCCCTTCATCTAACTTCCAAATCTGTAAGAAGCTTGGGATTTGCAGCCTGAGCCAGGTCATACCTCAAACCCTGCTGGGTTAGACGAGCATTGCTTCAAAGGGGCAGCACCCGTTGTGCCGTCACTTAGCAAAGGCTTCTTGCAGATCAGAGAGCTGGCAGGAAATGCAGTGACTCTGACAAAACCTGGTACTCCTACTGCCATGGAGCTCTGCAGAACAGGAGTGCTGGGACATTAATCCTGCCCTCAGGATGTCTCTGAAATTACATGCATCCAGATTGCATCTTATTTAACCAAACCTACTTATTTCTCCCACATCCTGCAAGGGCATACTCAACACTACTAAATACGAGATTACAGCTGTCATACAAATAGGACAAGGTCTGCAGACTCCTCCATCCTCTGCTGACCTAAAGTGTTGGGTATAAAGGATCTGTGTGAATTCATCACTCGCCCCACACACCTCTGGCCCCCAAAGACACTTCTTGCTATTTGCATTGTGATTTGTAATTTTTGTGGTATTGCTCTCCAGCAATAAATCAACTCCTCTATCTCCCCAATAAAATGAAATCCCACGTTCTCTCTCCCTGGACTCTCACCATCACTGCAATACAGACATCAATAAAAATATCAGTGGCCTGGAAGCAAATATAAGCTTGCCAAGGATACAAAGACTGATGCAGGAGTAATTAATGATCGCAGCAGGTCTGGTGAAGAAACTAAACTGAACTGACTTGGCAAATGAGTTCATAGAAACAAGTTTCATTTTAACATAGCCGACCAAAACCTCAGGGGATCAATTGTGCAGTCTGTATTACTTCAAGACGGGGCACTTTTTCTCCCACAGACAGCAGTGACTCTGGGAATTGGGAATCACAAGAGAGCTGCAGCTGAACAGCAGTTTTCTCCACAGAACTGCATCTAGGAGAGCCCAAACCATGTCCATAGGTGTAAATGCGAAGCAATAGGGAGCAGAAACAGAAACGCTCTGTCACATTTGTACTCAGTGCAAACAGCACTGTCACACAAGTCACAGACAGGTGCCACACTTCAGAACTAACATAGCTCCAAGGGGGTCTAAGGCCTACAAAGAACATGGGTATAGTGAGAGCCTCGAGCTGTTCAATCTCTTTGTTGCACTAATAGCCACACCTAGAGGGGCTTCACATAGGACTACCTTGTGAAAATGCTCTTACTACTCAGCTTTGTTTAGCCTATTAATACTGTGGCCACTGATAGTTTGCTGCTGCCTGAAAACCTGGCCAGAGAAGAAAAATGGTTGAGAGCCTTGTATCCAAGAGAATGACAGTGAAGACTTGGCCTTTACTGATAAATCTCTCGCCTCTCAGTAAGAACATTTTCAAAAGGAGGGGCTCTTTCAATCCAGCAAAGTCAGAATGAGATGTGGAGGCTGTGAGTGAAGGCAAAGCTCATGTTTATTGCTAATAGCAAAGGTAATTCGTCAAGAGAACGACACGGCAGGGCTTCTGATGGATTGTCCATCCTTTCACCCTAAGAGCCAACCTCTTTCAAAAATAGATGAGCTGATATCATCACACAGGGTACAAAGGACCCTGGAGAGGTCACCTCTGTACTGTGCCAGCAGTACCTTCATTATCACTGACAAGATTGGTCTGATCCCTGCTTTGGGACCTGCAGCAGTGGAAATTCCACGTAACCCTAGGGAATGAAGCTGTGCACAACTCTCAACTGAGAAAGGCTCTTCCTAACATCCAGTCCAAATCCCACTTATCTAAAAGTTTCTTGCCCTATTGATATGCCTACAACATAGGACGTAACTGTCTTCTCTGCTCTGTGCAGTCCTGACTTGAATGAAACAGGAGATCAGACTACACAAACACAAGCAGTCCCTTCTGCCTGGCTTCTGAGACTCAACGTGGCATCAGTCAGTATTAGAAACAAAGTTGAACAGAAATCCACTTTGAAGACTATCTTGGGTTCAAAGTTATGTTCCTCCCCATTAGCAGTGAGAGCTCACTACAAAATGCCAGGAGAGCTAGAAAGCACACTGCTATGGTAGCAATGATGGTCTTGCCACGTTCAGAACCAAGCCTCATGTCTCTGCTTTTGCACTAGGCAGAGCACCAGCATGAAACCAGGGCTTTAAATTCCTGTGCAGCAGGCTCTTGGGAAATAACCATTCTTTTCTTCCTCCTAAAGTTTTGATAAACTTGCATTTTTAAGGGGGAAAAAAAAAAAACTACCCAGCATGCCAATTGTTTGTGTCTGCTTGTGCAGACATCCATGGCAATCTCCTAACCTGCATCACTCATCCATGACTTTCTGACATGAACTCTTGGCTTTTTCATAGAATCATAGAATGGTAAGGTTGGAAGGGACCTCAAGGATCATCTAGTTCCAACCCCCTGCCATAGGCAGGGACACCTCCCACTAGGACAGATCACTCAAGGCCTCATCCAATCTGGCCTTGAACACCCCCAGGGAGGGAGCATCCACAACCTCCCTGGGCAACCTGTGCCAGTGTCTCACCATCCTCAATGTAAAGAACTTCCTCCTAACATCCAGTCTAAATCTCCCCTCTCCCAGTTTAAACCCATTGCCCCTTGTCCTGTCATTGCAAGTCCTTGTAAATAATCCTTCCCCAGCCTTCCTGTAGGCCCCCTTCAGATACTTTTCTGCCCTCAGATTACTGAACTCTGGAAGTGCTTAAAGCAGGAGTTGCAACAGACACTCTAACCACTTTGTAGAGCTCTTTTGGTGTTTTCCAAGAATAGCTTCTGGACACAGGCAATGCTGTTTCTTTGCACCCTTTATTCACGACCTCTCTAGAACTCCTGTCCTGGACAAGTAGTTCCTCTGCAGTGGGATTTCTTTCCTCCTCTCTGGCCACACTTGCCTGTCCTCTCCTTTCACATGCACGTTTCTTTTCCCACTTCAGGGAAAGAGTTAGTGTCTTGTTGATCTTATTCCATCACATAACACATCCCCCACCCGCCATGATTCAGTTAAAGGGCTGCTGGAGCCTGCTCCAAACAAGTCATTGATTGAATCAGAGACCACCCCAGTAAAACAGTAGGAATAAGTAGAAATAAGAAGGCATTGGCCCTCTATTGGCCATGGAGAAAGGCAATAGACCCTGCTTACCCATCAAAGTCATGTCTAAAGCCTTCCCTTTTGAATACAAATAGGCTCTTCAGGATGAGAGTGCAGGATCCTCTGAGTTTCCCTTTCCCTCCCACAAAAAGGGCTGCAAAGTTGGGAATGCTGCATCCTCACTGTCCCAGGGACATCATGAGCTGCCCTCCTGTGGCACCTAGCACAAAGGCCATGACTCATCCTTGCCACCGATCTCATTTACAAGAGTCCGTGGGCACTCCAAGGGCTGCTGTGTGATACTCCTGCCCCAGCACAGGGGCAAGGGGCAACCTCCAGTAACGAGAGTAGCTGGCAAGGCAGCCAGCAGCACTGCAACAAAAGGTGCTGTAGTGCTGCCAAGGGTTGTCAGATGTAGGGAAACTCACAATGAGAGCTTTCATCTTTCATTATGATTGAATGCTCCTGCTCCAGCCTGTTGGAAACACCATCTTTTGAGAAGTTGATACAAGGCAGTATAAACCAGAGGGCAAATTATTTGCCTTTTCTTTTGGTGGAAGCTTATGCATAAGAGTAGTTGTGCTTGTCAACTGGAAAGAGGATGAGTGTGGGGGTGGGGAGCCTAAATTAAAAGCCACTTAAGTGGGTGCTTGAGTAATTATTGGAAGGTTTCTGAAGAGACATTTTGTCAGTAATTAAGGAGAACATGACTTTGTGCTGGGTACAGGTGGCAATAAGGCAATGAAGACAGATCAGCAGCAGTCCACACAGAGCTGACCAGCTATCCATTAACTGCAGAGTTGTGTTGGGATCTCCTGCCCAAAGGGCATCCTGCAGAGTTGAAAGAGGGCCAGGGCAGAGGGGCTGAAATCCTGATACTCTCACAGCCTCCAATCCTCTGCACCAGGGAAAAGGATGCACAAAATCATTTTTAAGAAGCCTTCTAGTGCCATGGTCCCTGTTCCTCAGCAGAGGGGGATTGGTGTCTCTGTCTCCCAACAGCCCCAGAGGCCCTGAATTCCTGGAAAATCACCCAAAGAAAATGAAGCAAAACGTGCTGGACAGTTCCAGCCCGGCATGGACAGGTTAGTTGTGACCTGCCTGCAAAGATGTCCTCTCTTTCTTCCCTGACTTGTTTTCATAAGCCTCATGAAAGCTTTGCCTCCCATTTCCTTGCCTTTGGGGAGCTTTCTATTTGCTGAAGAATGCCAATAATGCATGCTCCCTTCTCAGTATTGTTTATAATTTATAATATTTGTATTTATTGTTTATTATAAGCTTTCTTCAGTCCATTATAGCAGATACTTAGAGAAACTGGTGCCTCTAGCAGTCACTCCATCCCACTTCAACCACTGTAAAATGTGGGGTGAAAGAAGGTGCCCTCACATGAGAAGACTGATTTGACAATGAAGTGACTGAGAAGCAGAGCTTCTAAGTTTGAAGCAACTTCTTCAGGCACTCAGGAAATTGAGTATGAAGAGCTGTAGCTACCAGGGCAGCATCTGCCTCCTCATTAAAGATGCAGGCAAAGAAGCTTGAAGACAGTAGCAGTAAAAAGAGCACACGCAACGCAAACATGTCCTTGTGAGGGAGCATATTTCACAGACACTTCATTACCTTCAACAACTTTCTGCTCCTTGCTTATTCATCAGCAAGTCTTAACTGCCGTGAGGCTGGGATTATCAAAATGGACATTTCCAGGTCTCACTGATGCTCCAGGGAATCCCTGCAGGTTCCAGCCACAGCCCCTCGCACTATCAATGCTCTCTGATGAATGTGGGGTGTGCAAGAGATCCCTGTGCAGCACACATCAGCTCTCGCTCCAGTCTGGCATGCCAAACTGACTCCTGCAAAGTTCCCTGGCAAAAAAAGGAGCTGACATAAGCAGGCAGGCACCAGGCATTTGTTCTAGAACAGGCTACATGCTCCTCCCAGCCTTATTATTTGTATTTGGATGGCTCCAGAAACTGATAGAATCCTTTCGCTTCTGTTTCTTGATGCCTGGCACAACATAGGGTCTGAAAATTCTTCTTTCTGTAGTTACTTATTTAACCAGTTGACATGGACTCTGTCAGCTTGAATTTGACCCAGCTCTTCAATTTTGGGGGCGGGGGGAAAAGAACAAAAAAAAAAGGAAGAAATAAATGGAGCATTTGTAAGTTTACAATCAAACAGAAAAGATCCCCACAATGTTGTGGAGCTAGAATGAAAGCTTTTGTTCTTAAAACAAGAGACACTCCCTTGTGTTCCTTGAAACCCTGGCTCTGGAGTAATTAAGAAAGTGAAACTGGCTACAAACTAAAGCAGAATGGGCATGTTTCATAGATCTTCATTGCCCAGGCAGAAAGAAACATAAACAGGGCATAAACTACAGCAGCCAGAGGACAGATAAGCTGAAGGACAATGCTGGCACAAGAGCAAACGGGTAGAAACTGGCCAAGAATAAATTTAGACTAGAAGTTAGACATGGTTTCTAGTGATCAGAGGAGGAAGACACTTCCAATAGGACCAGTGGGCACATCTCTGCTTTCATCCTCCTCCTCCTTTTCCAAGGAGGATTTTTGCATGCATTTGTGCAGACAGTGTGACACAGGCAGCAACAACATGACCCAAGAGATCCTTTCTCTCATCCATAGCACCAATACTTCTGGTCTTTGAAAAATTCCCTTTTAATACTTTAAGACTGGAGAGACTTTGGATGTGCACATTTTTTTTTTTTTTTTTGTTTTAATGAACACTGTCCCTTTAACCTTTGCTAATTGTTCTATCTTAAAATACATCTATGCTAATAGCCTTATTCATTTAATTGATGAACTAAAGTAAGCAGCAGCAATTATTGAGTGTTTTTATTTAGTGGTGTCATTAAATAAAGCAAAGGAAAATAAGATCCCATCAAATGCAAATGGTCTTATGTAAGTGTCATTAGGGATGCAATGACAGGAGGGCATTCAGTCAAGTGTTTATATTGTTACTATCATTCAGACATCAGCTTCAAAGCTTATCTAATTTGAAAGCTACTCCTGCAGATCTTTGCTATTGATTGGTGCAGGCTGCAGAGACATCACTTTCCACTAACTCGTTCTGGAATAGGGAACCTGTCAGTTCCCACGTAGGGGGTCGGGGGGGTTGGGGGGTGTGTGTGTCCTTTGGCAAGTTGGTACCCACCCTCTGTCTGCATCTGTCTTTTCTGCTTGCCAAGTACTTCGGGGATACCCACTTTCAGCTGCTGCTGGTGGTGGAGTATTCTGTTGGCAGGATGAGTTAGCGAGAGATGCACCCTCAGCTTTTCACAGCATCACAGAGTGTCAGGGGCTGGAAGGGACCTCCAAAGCTCATCCAGTCCAACCCCCCTGCCAGAGCAGTATCACCTATACCAGATCACACAGGAATGTGTCCAGGCAGGTTTTGAATATCTCCAGAGAGGGAGACTCCACAACCCACCTAGGCAGCCTGTTCCAGGGTTCCGTCACCCTCACAGGGAACAAATTCCTCCTCACATTTCCATGAAACTTCCTATGCCTCAACTTCCACCATTGTCCCTTGTCCTCTCATCGAGCATCACTGAGCAGTGCCTGGCTCCATCCTCTTGGCACTCACTCTTTACATATTTATGAACACTGATGAGGTCACCTCACAGTCTCCTCCCCTCCAAGCAGTACAGGTACAGCCCCAGCTCCCTCAGGCTCTCCTCGTAACAGAGATGTTCCATTCCCTTAATCATCTTTGTGGGTCTGAGGTAGACTTTCTCAAGCAGTTCTATGTCCTTTTTGAACTGGGGGACCCAGAACTGGACACAGTAGTGCAGACGTGGCCTCACCAGGGCAGCATAGAAGGCGAGGAGAATCTCCTTCAGACTACTAACCACAGCGCTTCTAACACACACCAGGATGCCATTTGCCTTCTTGGCCACCAGAGCACATTGCTGGCTCGTGGTCAACCTTCCACCCACTAGGACCCCCAGGTCCTTTTTCCCCTTCACTCCTCTCCAGTAGGTCAGTCCCCAGACTATATTGATACATGGGGTTGTCCTCTCCCAGGTGCAAGACTCTACACTTCCTATAGGTTTATGCCTGTAATTTCTGCACTGAATTGCTCCGTTGCCATCTCCTGTTGTTCCAAACTGAATTGCTGCTGCATAATGCACGGCAGAACAACAAATACACATTAGCCACATATCACAGATCAGATAATTACCAGCCATGATATTCTTATGCATGTTCAACCTCTTAGACGATGTAATAGGACACTATCAAAATAGAGCTCACATTACAATGACAGTTTTGGCTTCTAGCACTTTGGCTTTTATTGTAATAAATTCTAATTTTCTGATTTTTATCTGCTCCTCCCCCTCCCGCTCCTAGTGGTGTAGGAATTATGATTATGCCAGCTCTAAAACTAGACTGCCTGTTTTTAAAGCAGGCTTGCTGTTTGATTCACAGGCACGGCACTGAAGCATTTGAGACACACACATTGCAGATCATCCTCGATGCCAAGAGCAAAGCACCGAGTTGACAGCACTTTGACTCCCACATCCGCCACCAACCCACAGTGACCGCAGGTGTGTGCCCTCCTCCCCACACACCAAATTCCTCCCATCCATAAAACAAGGGCAATGACACTGCTTTTGTGAGCCTTCACCACCGCAAAGCTTGCAAAGACACTTTCCTGGGGGGGTGGGGGGGTGGGGGGGTGTTAAATGGGTTTCAGGGTGGCACTTTTCAAGCCATGCAGGCAAGAGCCCCCACGTTCACCATGCTGGCACTGATGGAGCTGTCACATAGGGTCCCCCCTTTCTGAGATCTGCACACTCTTTGCAGTGTTCCCAGTGTTCCAGCTCAGCTTCTCTCCACCACAAGCTGAGACCCTGTCATATCCTACCTCCTTCTAAAAAGTCATAAGGAGAGGGCTTGGCATTGCCGCTGCAGGGAAGCCTTGGTTCCACGGCCATACTCTTCTCCCCTGTCAGCTCTTCCAGGAGATTTACAGCTCACAAGATTTCTGTGACACTGCTATAAATGACAAGGTTACAACCTTGCTTCACTAGGACTTCAGGTTTTAGCCTCACAGGCCCTCTCCAGCCAGCACCATTGAGCTTGGCAGCCCAGAAGCAGGGGAGAAGATGCATGTGTCAAGCAAAGCTGGGGCATACTTGACCATGTGCCCCAAATGCCACCAGGTAAGCAGTGGCGACCAATTAATCCCACCAAAACCCTCGTGGACTTCAGGACTACTCCACCAAAATCCTTTTGACTAGTAAGAGACACTGCTCGTACACGTTGGGGAAGCTCTGTCCTTCCAGCACACTGAACAGGGGTCAGCCCTGCAGCCTGGATCCAGTTCCTGGGGAGCACCAGGGCTTCACAGAGATGTTTCCCACTTACGAAGATTCTTTTCCAGCCTGCATAAACAACTGAGGAATCCAACTGCAGCAGCATGGCAAAAATAACTGCGCCCCACAGGGCTGTAGGATTAAAGCTTTCAGCATATGCCAGTTCAGAAAAAAAAAAAAAAAAAAAAATCAGGGTTTCTTTTTTTGTATATGTGAGGACAGTGAAAAAAAACTATGAAAAATACAAAGTGTTGCACTGAGTCATCTTTTTTTCCCTACACCAAATTAAAAAACCTGGAAAACAATATTGGGTTCCCAGACCTGTTATATTTTGCTTGAAATCAATCTTGTTTGTTTTTCACATTATTTAAATCTTAAAAGGTTATTTTTGAGGGAAAACTTTCCAATGCTTGCCTTTTGTTTTTTGGGTTTTTTGTGGGTTTTTTTTGAGAGTGGGGTGGGATGGATTGCAAAATATTTTGGAATTTGTATGTCATGGAGACATTGGAAGTATTAGATAATAATTAGAAACAAACTAAAGATTTCCAGGTTATGACTTGATGTACTTTTTATAAATTTAGGAAAAGATCTCATTTTGTCTGTAAATCTAACACTGTGGGGTTTTTTGTTTGGGGGCATCCTGGTCACTGCTGCAGTTAAGCCAAAACTTTCCCAGGTTTGTTCCCAATGGTCTGTAGGTTAGGGCAAACCTTTTTTTTTTCCTTTTTCCATATGGAATAGCCTGCATCAGGTATTTACTATCGTGATTGGAAGGATTTCAGTCAGTCTCTTTTATAATGAAGCAGAGAATCCCAGGGCATGAGGTTCCATAGACTGACAAGAAACAGCAGGGCACATCAGGCAACTATGAGAGCTGGAAAAGGGGAGAGCCCGCGACGCGAGGTGAACCCACCCACAGCAGCACTGCTGCTGAGACTGAGCGCAAATACACGAACCATCAATCAAACAGGGGGAAAAAAACAAGTCTAAGTCTCTTTTCCCTAAGCTACAACACTGCACCCGCGGGGCTGACCGTGTACCACATAGCCCTCGGCACAAGGCACAAGAAGCCTGCTGCAATAGACCAGACCCCTATCCGGGGCAGCTGAGCGGTCTGCTGTGAGGGCCACCGAGGGTCCCCAATCAAATCCAGACGGATTTAAGAAAATGATGATAAAAATCACTACCAACTAACATCAGCGCAGACAGGTGCAGGCTCCCCTGCGTTTCCACGGGAAGGACCCCCGACGGATTTTCATCTTGACGCCATTTGGGAGCATCCCTTCACCCATTCTTTCTTTAATCTTTAGCGTCAAAGGCGGCAGTTCCCGCTGCGGGTGGGGTGAGGTGGGGGAGTGCATCAGCGGGGCTCTGCCGGCGGCTGCGGAGCCGCAGCGCCGACCAGTGGCAGCCGGGCCGGCCCGGGCCGAGCACCACCGCCGGCCGACGAGCCGCCGCCGCTACCCTTGCTACTCAAGGCGGGGGGAAAACAACAAACCAAACCAAACCAACAAAAAAAAAAAAAAAAAAAAAAAAAAGGAGAGAGGAAGCAAAAAAGACCAAAAAAAAGGAAAAAAGGTGCAAAGGCGGCAAAAGGAGGGGGAAACGGGAGCAAAAGGTAGGGGAAAGGGGAGGAAAAAAGGGGAAGGGCAGAGAAAGATGGACGGAAGGGGGGAAAAGAGAGAAAGAGGGAAAATGGAAGCGGTGAAGTGAGACAAGAAAAAAATAGGAAAAATGAAAAGGAAAAAAAGAAAAAGAAAGAAGGATAAATGAAAAAAGTAAAAAGAAAATAAAATTGAAAGGGGGAAGAAAAAAGGAAGGAAGAATAAATAAATAAATAGATAGATAAGTAAATAAGAGGGAGGGGGGAAAGAAGATAAAAAATAAAATTAAATTTAAAAAAACCCAACAACACCACAACAACCAACTAAACAAATAAACAACAGCAAACTACCCCAAAGAAATGCTCACCACTCTCCCAGAGTGTAAAAGCAAAGTAGTATTTTTTCACACCTCTCTGGAAAACTGTCCCTCTTTTAAAATGGGATAGTTGCACGCCAGCATCCCCAGAAGCCACTCTGTAAGCCAGACATCATCCACTTTTGGAGCCATGTCCTAGCACATCTGCTGGGCCCTTCCACCTCACTGCTGTCCACTTGTTCTTCAGCACAGAACTGGGTCTCACACATGCAGCAAAGATGCCCCAGGAGATTTTAGGGTCAGTTGGAGGGAAAGTGGGCTGCTGGCAGTCAGGAAACTCTCTTCTAAGTGCCCGTGTTCAAGAGGAGCACGGGAAAATGAGGGATCCTCTCCCGTCCCATGGGGCAGAGCCAGGGCAGCTTGCCACCCTGCATCCCACCAGATGGAATCTGCAACCCTTGCTCTCTGCCTGGTGCTAAGCAGCATCTTCTCCATAGCCCAGGTAAAATTTGCTGGACTAAAGCAAGTTCCTACTGGACTAAAGCAAGTTCCTGCGGGACTAAAGCAAGTTCCTGCGGGACTAAAGCAAGTTCCTGCGGGACTAAAGCAAGTTCCTGCGGGACTAAAGCAAGTTCCTGCGGGACGGGAACTTGAAATACACAGTTTGGGCTCAAACTAGGGAAACGTGCCAGCTCTGCGAATCAGTGAAAGGAGAGCACGATGCGCTCTGCACCTTCAAAAGAGAGGCTGAGGACCTTGGGCAGCGAAGCCGGGTCGCGTCCCGAGCAGGACGTGAGGCGGCAGGAGCGCGGGCGGCACCGGGGAGCCGGGGACCTGCCGCCACCGCCGCGGCTCTCCCTGCGACAGCAGCGCCACCTGCTGCTCACAGCGACACTCTCACCCGCTGCACCGCCGCGCCGCACCCGGCAGCGAGCCGCCTGCAAACCACGGCACACCTTACACAGACGGACGGAGTCATCTCCCCCAGGCCACCTTCTAAAGCAAGACCTCCCCCGGCAACACCATGCCTCTTCTGGCTGCCCTAGGCCACCACTTGCTTCTGGTCAAGTGCTAAGCTTTGTGCCGTCGTTATCAGGGCTCTTCCCTTTACCTAACAAGCAACTCTTGAAGCTCCGTGATCTTGGCAGCACTGCAACAGAAATGCAGGTGCCCTGTGATGCAGGAGACAGGTCAATGAAATGATCTGTCTCGTCCTCTCCTCATTAGAAAAACGTAACAAAACCAACATCAGAATGTTTGGTGAATTTCTGCCATTTTACAGTGCTACTTTGAAAAACAAACCAACAAAAAAATCTTGAAAGAACTAAAAGGAAGATGTTTAGCCCTGCAAGTCAAATGCTTGCCTATTGTTTTATTCAAGATGCTTTATTCTAAGTATTGTAGAATCATAGAATGGTCTGGGTTGGAAGGGACCCCCCAAATGTCATCCAGTCCAACCCCCTTTGCAGTCAGCAGGGGCACCCTCAACTAGATCAGGTTGCCCAGAGCCCTGTTGAGTCTCACCTTGAATATCTCCAGGGGTGGGGCCTCAACCACCTCCCTGGGCACCCTGTTACAGTGTTCCACTACCCTCATGGTGAAAAACTTATTCCTAGAATCCAAACAAGAAGCAGAATTTGTTTGTTTCTGTTGGAAATTTTAACTGTTTCAAATCTCTCTCTTTCCCTCTGAAATTTTTGGCACTGTGCAAAATCCAAGGTGTGTTTTCTCCCAGCACTAAGCTGCCTCTGCCCTTCGTGGTATGCTCCACACCTAGCAAATCCCAGTGCAAATTCTAAGCCAGAATTGCTAGCTGCTAAATGCAAAGGTCTATAACTGACACTGGAAATGCCTTACTTGCCTCCACAGATTTTGCTCTGCTTTACAGAATCCAGAAAATTGAGTGCAAGGTCACCTTCACTCCCTGCTGAAAACGCACCCAGCAACAGGGTGGAACAAATCACCTGTTTAACAGTGCAGAGCACCACCCTGCAATGTCCCTGCCAGACCAGCCAGATGACAGCACAGCGAAGGAGAGAGCCATTTCCAAGCAAGCCAAGCCTGAAGCTGACCAGAGCCCTGGAGTGAGCATCGTTACACACCTTGGCTCTGTTTTACAGCTAATCAGAGAGACCATGTGGGTTTCAGGGATTTTTCCTTCCCCATAAGTGGTACCTTGCTGTTTCTTACAGGCCCGTCCCTTCCTGCCTGGTGCCAGGAAGCCAGGGCTCACTCAGAAGCTAGAGGCAGCTGCCCACCTCTGCAGTTTTTTCATACACAGAATTTACAACAAAGGAGGCAGCTTTTGCCCCTTCACCCTCTCTTTCAGTAGCCATCTTATACAAACATCAAGAGCTGGGAAGCTTATGTTCTGCACTTCAGCTGTCTAAATATACACCCAGCAATATCTGGTGAGTGCCTCTGGGTACACTGGCAAGCAGGAAGGGGCACCACTCACACAGATGTAATACCACATCAGCTATGAATATTACAAGCCGGCAGGGCAATGTAGGTGTACAGATTACAAAGCAAAACATCAGTTAACTAGCATGGCCTTAGCTCTATGGCTTGTTCATCTATCTGCAAGCAAGTTGTGCAAGTCCCTGCTCGCTGTTATTCATAGCTATTTGTTTACGTTGCCTTAAGCAGTTCTTGCTTTGCCAGTCATGCAAGCCCAACATTTGTAATTTGTCCTATTAAAAAAAAAAAAAAAAAGGAAATTACTGTAGGAAAGAGGCTGCATGCAGCTTTCCACCAAAGCATTAATGGCAGGCACTAAATTCTATTCTAACAGAATAAACTGGGTTTATACTGTCTTGGCTAGTTGTCTGGGACAAGAAAATTTCCACCATCCTCTTGGTCCCACGTCCTGACTCTGCTTCAAGAATTGAGAATGTATCAGAGGGACACATCTTCTAAGTTGTTTTTTTTGGGGGGGGTGTTTGTTTGCTTCATTGGTTAGTGGTTGTTTTTCTTCCTCCCTCTGAAACAGACCTATTCAGTATTTGTTCTTCAGGAGATCTTGAACGTTTGTAGGAAGTGAACAGGAAAAAAAACACCAAACAAACAAACAAACCAACCCCACAAATGCAGCCATTCCTGCCTGAAAACACATTTCCCAAATGTGAAAATACAAATGTGTTGGACACTGCATTAGCTCACCACAGAACAGGTACTGTGGAGTCATGGTTTCAAAGAACTTGAGCTGTAAAAGGCAGTGTGGCCTTGCTGCTTGCTGCTCTCTGCCTGCCAAATGTATTCCAAAGTGAGAATGTAGCAGTCACTCACATCTCTAGCCTATTTAAATACATCTTTGAGGTTACCTTGCCTGACAAATTCACTCTGATAGAGCCTATTATTTCAAATGCACCACTGCTTTCTCTCCTGGGCACTATTTTCCATCCCAGTATAGTCTGTTTATACAATTAAGCGTTTCCTATCCTGGGACATAACCTTTGCAGTGTCATTGATCAGAGCAAATAATAAGTACACGCAGGATTGCTGCAAAGTCTCAGTGGGCCGGCACAGTGCTCTCCTCTTAGCAATTTTTTCCAGTAGGTTTTGTTTTGAACAAGGTGTAAGAACAACCAGCATAGCCTCCTGTGTGCCTGCAGTACAGCCTTGGGCATAGCACGGGTATAATCATAACTCTGTTTGGAATAAAAATACCAGAAAAGAACACAGCTCATGCTCAATCTTGCTAGCTTTCTGCCAGGGGAAGTAAGTAGGGTTTCTGTAAGACAGTTTCATTTTGTTAGAGTCTTCTGGTTTTCTTGGTGCTAAATAACAACAAAGACTTCCCAGTCAATGGCTGGTACACCGATGTGAATAGCAGGAAATGCAGTCACTTTTGTTTTAGCAGGACTCTGCACACGATGCCCCACAAAGGTGAAGGAGGTGCAAATGCTGCTTCTACTTACACTGAAATCTGAGGACTCATCTTAAACTTACTGGGGGTTGCCAGAAGCAAGCTGAGCCCTGCTTACATTTTTTGTGCCATTGAGTTGGATGCAGACAGACAGAGTACTGCCAGCTACTGCACGCTTCCCAGAGAGCCAGTGACAGCCCTGGCATGCAGCTCAGCATAGCCACATGGGCTGGCATCACCCTCATCAGCTGGACTGTGGGGAGTACACAAAGCAGCTTGCCTAAAACTCATCCAGGTACAAACCACAGTGGTATCTTTATCACATCCTTTAATACAAGCTGGCTGTGGCCTTCCCTCTCCTCCTCTTACCTTACAGTACCTGAGCTGTTAGTTTCTGTCTCACAGCAGGGAAAAAAAAAGTATCCTGCAGTGCAATAAGGCCCTGGTTCCTCTGGGTGCCTGCACAGTTGGAAAAAAGTGGGTTCAGGCCAGCTTTGCTTTTTGCAACACAGCACAGAAACCCACAACTCGGCACAGCAACACAGGTAGGCTCCTGGTGTCCCTGAGGAGCTCACCCTCTGCTGTCACTACCTCTGTGAGCTCATGGCAGGCTGGCACAGTGCTTCAGTTCCTGTGCTTGTCTGATTCCTGTGGAGCAGGGTGCTGGCCTAGCAGGAGCTGTTGGCCTGGCAGGCTCTTGGAGGGCTCTGACCTGGTGTGCTGGCATGGAGCAAGCCTGTATCTCACTGCCATGAGGTCCCAGCGGTGCCTTCTTGCAGCCAGTGAAAATTCAAAACGACTCTTAGTGAATAATTAAATGTCCTCAACCTGGATCATCTTTAATGAATGAAAAGGTTGGAAGCAGGCTAGGCACAAGAACATGTCTCCGTGACAGAGGCACAGATGCACACTTCTGCAGGTGTTCACTGAACTCCCTAGTGAGAGATCCTGGGGCTGCAGGTTGATATCCCCATTCATTATCTCCTCCTGGGACCCAGAAACCTGAAAATGCTGCAGGGGAAATACTCATTTTCACTAAAGATGTCACATCCATCACAAACCAGGCACAGAAAATGCATTTCCCTGTGGAAAAGACACTCCTGTGACAGGTGCAGAAAAAGCAGTGGAGAGAAGGAAAACAGGCCAGGCTTGGCAGATACACTAAGTGACTTCTGTTTAAGCACGGGTATTTGGAGCTTCTCAAGCCACGTGCCCATTTTCAGGCTGTCCCCCACAGGGAAAAGGGAGTACTCAGCCACCCGCCAGCTGCCACTACTGCACCGGTTCTGCAAAAGAGGGTTAATCTGTCCCTGCTGCCGTGCCACCAACACACTGCAGGGTGCATGGCCCATTTATCCCTGCCGGGGCTGCTGCAGCTGCCAGCTCCGCTGGGGATTTGGCTGCTGATTGAGAGACCCAGACTCAGGGAAAGGCTGACAAGGGGTTCCAAACCTTTCTAATAGGGTTGGCTGTTCAAAAGGGAGCAATGAATTTCATCGCATCTTTAGAAGCCAAGATTCTTGTTTCAGCAGCAAAGCACGCTCTGAGGATCTCACTTAGTGTTGGTTTTATGTAGGTGATGGCAGCAGCACCCTCCCCAGCCCCAGCACCTACCGGGTCAGCAGCCAGTTTCATACCAGCTCCCACCCAGCCGCAGCTCCTCGAAGCCACGCCGCGAAGCAGCCGCAGGGAGGCATCAAGGGGATGATGCTCTCTGGCGCCTCATTAAACCGGGAGAAGGAAGGGCAGGCCTTTGGCACAATTACCTTAATGAAGCTGGCAGCCCTGCATGCTAACAGCACCTGACGCGTGGGCTTCACAGCACAGCTGCACAAACAACCACCAGCACTTTCTGGCCCCTTATAAAGCTTAAGTACCCTGAAAAGCAAATACCTGCCTGAAAGGAGCCCAGATAGCCATGTGGCAGAGCAGACAGCAACTTTGCCTCTTCATTAAGCATATATTCACACAAAGCATTTGTGCACTGAGAAGCCTCAGCCCTTCCCTGCTCCCACAGAAAGCAGTGTACTCTGCCAGCAGCTGCCTTCTGGCTGGGTAATGATGTGGGTGATGATGTGGGTGACATTGGCCTTAATGCCCACAGCAGGGAGGCCTGTGTGGGGATGGCAACCACAGCCACGGTTGTGGCTTTTCCCTTTCCAGCCTTTAGAACACCAGTGATTTGCAGGGAATGACAACCTGGAAACTATGGAAGTAAAAAGTGCAAGGAATGTTCTGGAAAACAGACCCAAAAAAAAGGATCCCATGTTCTGCCTGGCATGCATCTTTTTGGACTTGGATTTTGCTTGTGTCACGCACAGTTAGCTGCAGGTTAGGCTGGTGAGCACAAGCAGCACTGTACCATATGGCAAGGAATGTTTTAACACTGCAGCTCCTCCACTCTGATCAGAGGGGAAGTGTGGAGGCTGCTGCTGTGCAGGCTGAGCGAGCCATCGGCAGGCTTCGATCAGCCTGCCTTGCTGCAGGAGTTTTTGCTTCGTTATGGAAATGTACCAGGACACATCCAAGTTCAGTCTGGCTCTGACAGGACATGTTTCAAAACCAGCTGATGGGCTCCTCTTTCTTGACCATTACAGAAATTCACAGCAGATATTCTTCACATCCATCTCTGCACCCCTCACTGTACTCAACTTTGATTCCATACTTGCAAATGTCATGAAAAAGCAGGAGAGCACAGAATTTTGCATAACTGATTCATTCCTATAAGCATGCAAAAGATATAACAAAAGACATTAAAAGGCTCCCCCCCCCCATTTCCTTATTTTGCATCAGTCTGTGAATATTACAGTATACATAAACAAAAAAAAAAAAAATCCCCCAAGCAAATAAATAAAAGCCAGAAATGTAGGCTGATGTTTTAAGGCTATGGTTGCCTCCAGGAATAGGTATCAGTCCATATAATTAATTTTCAAGCTTGTTGAGAGCTATCATTAAACTAAAAGGGCACATACATGCTTCTAAACTAGGTTAGGATAGTCTGAAAAGCAGTCTAGCAGATTTAGATACCTATCTCTTGCTAGTTTCAAGAACGAGCAGGAATTGAAATCCAGTACAGAAGAATGAGAAGCCTCAAAGTTAAGGATATTTTTAGAAAATCATTTGGCCACATCTTTCTGTCAAAGAACTGAAAATACCTGACATTCCCTTCAAGTGGTGCAAGCTATGCACATCAGGGGCTGGGCTGAAAATAGCTGGTTGCTCAGAATTCTTCTATTCTGAGGCTGAGCACTCTAACTGCAAGAATCCTAACTGAAGTTCAAGACAAGAGTCATGCTGGTGCTTCTTCTGGGATCAGAGTTGAACTGGAAAGTCCCATGGAGTAAGGCTGAGAGGTGGAATGTTACTGACCTGAACCTGAAGATGTATGTGAGCTGTTGGTAGGCACATCTTTACTGAATAATAAAAGCAGCAGCAAAATCAAAATGCTTGAGCTGCAGCATAACTTACACCAGCAGCTGGCTGCTCTGGGTATGTGCTTATGTGATGAACATATTAACATTACCATTGCTGCTGGACCTGGCTAGATTAAAGCAAATTATGCAAATCTCTGCTCTGCACATCCCCAAAGCAGTGCTAACATCCTAAAGGGGAAAAAACTCACCAAACTACACTACAAGAAAGAAAGGGAGAGAAATGAGTCCAGCAATTGGTAACAGACACTCGAGGAGACAGAATCATCCTGATATGTTTCTCAAAAAGGTGACTCACTCAAGGCAGGGACCAAGGTGACTCAGAGTACTAGGCTAGAGGTCCCAGCTGCCAGTGTGAGGTGCTGGTTAGCCTTCAGGGACAGAGTCTCCAAGGAGACTTGCACTACTGTCCTAAGATCACCAAAGCAGCATAAGAAAAAGAAGTCTTCAACAGAGAGAGTTCTGACTACCACAACTGCCTCCACCCCTCTGACAGGGGAACAGCAAGAGATGCTACCACACTGAGGTAGCCCTTAGGGCCCTGCTGGCAAACGTTCCCTGCTCTCCTCTAACAAGACTGCAGCAATGCTCCAGGTCAAGGCAGGCCCTGCCCCACCACAGCACCATCCCAGGTCTGTATCCCACCTCCTATTATCATCCTCTTGTCAGCAGTTTAAGGAACTCCAGGTGGTTGCCAAAAAACGTAGGTCTGACAAACATCCTGCTACTGGGACACTGACAAACGTCTCCTCTATCCTATATGCTCTTCAAAGGACACAGCTGTCCTGTTGCCAGGCAGTCTTCCTGCAAGAATGCTTGCAACTTTCCTTCTAGGCTCTGCAAAAGGCAACAAGCACCTCTGAACTGCTGTGTAGGACAGGCCCACACAACCATTGCTGTAGAGAGGCTGGAGGCTTAGCACCTGCTGAAGCATGCACTGTGAGCCTCATCCAGCTTCCCAGAACTCAGGAAGAAACTGTGTCTGATCAGCAGAGCCAAAGCAATGGAGTTACTGCAGCTCTGTACCACATGAGCACAGTGATGGATCACCTGCATAGCACTAACTTGGACTG
Organism: Eubucco bourcierii; assembly: GCA_013396675.1. Classification (NCBI taxonomy): domain Eukaryota; kingdom Metazoa; phylum Chordata; class Aves; order Piciformes; family Ramphastidae; genus Eubucco; species Eubucco bourcierii. The sequence goes on from VWZE01014972.1 coordinate 159,802, forward strand.
GATACCCTGGGCTCCTGCCCTTCCAAAACATGCACCCCCTCACTCAGGCTGCAGAGGTATTTCTGATTATGCCACTGGTGGAAACCAGTGAGAGCTCACCTCAGGCACTGCAGACTGTGGGAACACAACGTGCAAATATACACACTCACCTGCTGTGTCATAGAATCAACCAGGTTGGAAGAGACCTCCAAGCTCATCCAGTCCAACCTATCACCCAGCCCTATCTCATCAACTAGATCACAGCACTAAATGCCCCATCCAGGCTTTTCTTGAACACCTCCAGGACAGTGACTCCACCACCTCCCTGGGCAGCACATTCCAATGGCAGTGCCATGAAGAGTCTGGTTGGTAAAACACCACTGCTTGCACATCCTTCAACATTTTGGGAAAGAGCTTTTCATCAGTGAAAATGCACCCACATTTTATCAGAGGAGAATTAGATGTAGGAAATACCCTGTGGAAAGATCCTTCTTTCCACAAGAATTGGCAACTTTTCCCTCATAGGTTAAAACAAAACAAAACAAAACAAAAAAACCAAACCCCAAAACAAACAAAAAAATCCCCCAAACAAACCCAAACCCAAACAAACTAAGATACTGGGGAAAAAAACAAACCCCAAATCCAAATGTCATCCTGCACTCTCTCTCCCCTCTGCTTCTTTCACTAGGGCAGCAATTTTCTAAAGAACTTTTTGAATCTTTGGGAGCAAAGCCAGAAAGCATCCCCCAAGCCCTGCAGACTGCTGGGCTCAAATTACTTAGTGGATTATCTCTTTATGATTAAAGGATTTTGGCTTATGTTCAGAGATGTTACAGTCCTTCCTGTGAGGAGTGCTGTTTACTCAGCTACATCAACATCTGATGCAAGTGTAAATGCTTGGAAAAAGAGAGCCTAGCCACCTATTTGGGTTGAGTTCAGCACATTCCTGTGAAAAGTTGCCTGAACGTGCTGGGTTTGGGGACAGGTTGGGAACAGGATGGAAGAGAAGCAGGTATGGATGTGGATTTTGCCTTCTGGAAGCATTTGTTACCTGAATAATACAAGAACATGAAAAAACATGTCTCATGTCCACTAGAAGGAGTATATTGATTGCAGCAAAGCCAAAACATCATAGAATATTTTTAATGGGAAAGGGCTTATAAGGATTATGGAGTCAAGTCCTTGGGGCCCTTCAGGTAGAAGCAAGGGCAAACCCATGTATTTGCACATCTGTTGCATCTTTTCTTAACTCAGCACCTGTTCTATATAAATATTTATCCTACAACTCTGGCTGCTCTAGGGGCATATAAGAAATATCTTTTAATTAGTTAATTAATTCTAAACCAAAAATCAAACAACATGCTGCACCCACCCAGCCCACTGGGAGGATTTTCAAGCCCTTCCTCACAAAGTCTGGCAGAGATAGGGCAGAGCTGCTTTGGTTCCTACCTGTGTTACCCCTTCAGCCTTGTCACAGCCCAGGAACTTTATTTGCATGGCACACAGGGCAGGAAGGAGAATGGTCTCATGGCTCAGAGAGTCCATCTTGCTGACTGACACTCCTCCAACTCAAATGGGATGGGATTCATAGCACTGAGCGTCCTGAGCTTAAAATAACTCAGCAGAAGCTGGTTAGAAAGGTTTATGCCTTTCAGCAAGCACCTTGCTTCCAGCCTGTACAGCAGTGATCTGAAGGAGCACAGAAACAACTTTATTTTAGGAACAGGATAGCATGACCTTGTTCACAGGGACCACCCTAAACTTGATCAGGGCTCTTTCCTTCACTATTTGCTTCAAATGCCAGGCTGAACCTGCAGCTCCAGGCCAGAGAGCTCCTTGTTGTCAGATTCAAGTCTTTCATTTGCTCCTGTGTACTTAACTTGACTGCCAGGTCACAGAGCTGCATGTGGGCAGCCCTATATGAAGACCCACAGGTTTGTACACATTTGGCTTCATCAAATTCTCCAGAAGCCTGGATGAAGCTGTCTGCAGGGACATGCCAGGAACTGCCTTTTCCAATACTTCTACTTCCTGCTCTGCTGCTTTATGTGACATCTTTCTTTGAAGCAAGACATTGCAGTGTAAGGAATGCCCCTGCCCAGATCATCATTCAGGAGTGTAGAATCTCTTCAGACTCCTCCACGCCTCATGCTGCACTAACTGCAACCAAGGCAATGGTACTGCACAAGGGGGTACAGCAGGTACAGCAAGGGGCTTTGGGTATCAGCTTCTGCTGTGTTTCCCTGCACACACTGAGTTGCTTTGCTGTCCTGCACAGCTGGCAGAATAGAGATTCCCTCAGCATGGCTCTTCCTGGCAAAACCCACTGCAGGGTGTCTGATATCAAGGGTAGGATATTTCCCCTGGGAGAATGAGAGATAAATATATGGAGATAAAATCTTCACTGTGAGGTGCAGGTCAGGGTCCTGCTGAGACAACTACATTGCAAGGGCCAAGTGCAGAGCCAGGGAGATGACCTTGGTTTGCTTCATCACGTGGCCAAAAGAAGTTACTTGTGGCCTTTGGCATTTGTAAGCATTTTGCCTTTCCAGTGGGCAGACACAGCTCCCTTTAAGATTCAGACAGCATGCTGGTGAGTACTCAGAATGCACCAGAACTTGCATTTCCAATGCAAAATCAAAATGCCTGAGTCACCATTTTATCAGGTGCTGAATAAGAACAAGTTTATTTTTTCATGTCTATAATTATAGGTTTGGAAGGGGCTGGAGCAGCTCTCAGAGCGAGAATGGGAGATGCTTGAGTGAGCTGTACTGGTGGAGAGGGCCTTGGGTTGGAAAGGGCAGAGGGAAAAGCAGTGCTGGGGCCAGCAGAAACTGATGGTCCCTGGTGAAACATGCTCTGCTTGTTTCTTTCCAAAGTGCTTCCTCGCAGTACAATACATGGTTGTGCTTTGGGAAGGATCAAAAGGACCGGACAGAGAGAAAACAAAGGTTTTGTCTGGCCTGGGGGACTTCTTGGCAATGACACAACCTTCCAGTACCTGAAGGACTAGATAATCTTTCGAGGTCCCTTCCAGCCCCTGACATTCTATGATTCTAAGGGGGCCGACAAGAAGGATGGAGAGAGACTATTTACAAAAGCCTGTAGTGATACAATAAAGGGCATTGGATTCAAACTAGAGAAGAGCAGATTTAGATTGGATGTTAGGAATAAGTTCTTTACTGTGAGGGTGGTGGAGCACTGGAACAGGTTGCCCAGGGATGTGGTTGGGGCCCCATCCCTGGAGATATTCAAGGTGAGGCTTGCCAGGGCTCTGGGCACCTGATCTAGTGGCGGATGTCCCTGATGTCTGCAGAAGGGGTTGGACCTTTGGAGGTCCCTTCCAACTCAGCTCATTCTACGATGCTATAATTGAATCAGTCCCAAGCCAGGCCAGGAATGAGGAATGACAAACAAGAACCAGCTTCCCCATTTAAAGTACAATACTGCCCTAGCATTTCCTGTCTAGCAAGCAGGCCGGGACTGACATATTTAACACCTCATCCCTAGAAATCATTTATTCTTGATGAGAGAGAGCAGAGGGGAGAAGAAAGAAAAGCACTGCTGGTATCACTGCTGGTGTACAGCGGTGTCTGGGTGTTTGCTCTCGGCAGCTCAGTGCCTGCCACGCAGCATGATCCCTCCATCAGGCAGCTGTCGATACTGAGAAAATGAGTTCACTCTTAATGAAAGACCACAGCCAATAAACAATCAGCCAGCGCACTCTCCACCTCGTGATTAATGATCCAGGGGATATTTGCCTTCCACAGCACTGACACTGGCTCCCCCCACCTCTGCAACTGTAGGTCTGAGTCACACATCCTAAAATGGGAGGGGCACCTGCTCTTTTGATTTGACTTAGTTGTATCTTGGGATGGAGAAAATTTCAGGAGCAATAAATGAGATGCAGATGTCACCAGGAGGGGGAGAGTACCCTGTTGTTTCAAACCCAGACAAGTGTGGGTAGCTGCTGGAAGGGCCAGTTGCACTCATTCCTCTCTCTGCCTACCACTAAGCCTTTTCTGCTGCATCCCTCCTGACTGCAGCAGCACTTGTGTGGCCACATGATGACTCAAGTAAAGCTGATTTGATTGAAAATTAACCTTACCAGAAATGTTCTTTTGGTTTTGTTTTTTTTAATAAATAAAAAATGTTAGTTTCCTGCTCTAGCTTACCCCCCAGCACTAGGACCAGCACAGGGATGTAATAAGAGTATGTGCTCACAGACAATGAGTGTACAGGCTTGTCCACCTCTCAAACAGCAGCAAAACCACTGAGGAACTGCAGCCTCAGGAATCACAGAATCAGAGTGGTCTGGGTTGGAAGGGACCTCCAAAGGTCATCCAGTCCAATTTCCATGTACCATGCTCCTACAATAACCAGCTCTAAGTCAGCTCAAAGATCAAACGCGCCCTTCAAATCCCTAACCTGAGCCAGGTTTTTCAGTCTCCCTGAAGAGAATACTCTAGAGACTTAAAATTTATCTTACCCTTTTTTATTCATCACCTATTTAAAACAAAGCAAAACAATTCCACCCTATCACTGCTAAGTGTCCCCTGCATGCATAGGTCTCCTCAGGAGAGAATAAGAGCCTTGACAGATGAGAGCCATAATCCTTTATGCATGCCTGGAAACTATTTAAGTATTACTATGGTCACTTAAGGATCTATAGAGACCGCAGTGGGATCTGACTCTAAATTGCAAAACCCACCACTTAGATGAAAGAACCTCTTTTACATTGTGTCAGGAGGACTTGAGGAGGAAACAGAAGGGAAACACCTGAAATTGGAGAGGTAAGAGACAAAAGGAAATCAGTCAACATACTACCAAATCAAACTTGCATGGCTAATATTTGGACATCACAAAAGCTGGCAACTTAAGAGAGAGATGACAGATCAGAAAAGGAGAAATCTCCAAGAGTCTGTTCTCAGATGGCCATTTCCAGTGGCAATCATGCTAATTGCACACGCAAATTAGGCAAACAATCATGAATACATTCTTCAAAATCAAGCTTCATTTGTGCCACTCTCGCAAGAGTTTCCAATCAACAGTTTTAAATTGCAAATACAGAACAGTTTAGTCATCAAAAAGCAGAAGGACGAAGAATTTCCTGAACGCCGAAGGAAAACAATCTCTTCTCTATCTTCCCCATGCTTCTGTAACCAATTCCTTCTGAACATTGACACAAGCAATAAAAAAGACTTTAACGAGCTCCTCTCATCTTAGAAATATGGAGATAAAAATGTAAATGTACAATAAAGTGTTTCAAGTAACTTTAAAGGTTCTGTTATCGAAGTATCAACATGACTATCTACCATCTGACATCCTGGCTGCTACTAATACACTTTATGGAAATTTAAACAATTGTTTCAAAGTGCAATTCACCCTTTTGTCATTAAAATCACTTAGCTGTTATAATTCATTTATCCTAAGCAGTGCAAATACTGTCTGCTTTCCTCCTCTGAGTAAGCACAGCTCTAGCAAGTCACTTAAATTAACTACTTGATGGAGGTCACAGCCCACTTTGCCTGTGTGTTATGCTGCAGGTGATGTAGAGGGGATAAGCAAGCCCCAAACAATGAGAGAAACTGTTTTCTCTAAAATCTGCCTCCTGAGACATATGCATTAGCATTCAGTGTTTAGAAACTGTACCTCTGAACACTTTAAAATCAGTGCTGTTCCTGGCTTGGTGTTAAAACCTTCAGTGAGCAAGGCTCCCTTTGGAGAGGTGGAAGGCCAGGGCATCTTATCTCCCCATCCATTACTGTGCCACCTCAGCTGCTGGCTGGCTACTCGCACACCTTGGCTTACAGGTCACACTTAACCCCCAGAAAGCAATCACTTTCATCTGTTTCTCTTCACAGGCAGCCACCGTGCTCCCCCTGGCAAGTTCCACTCCTACTGAGCCTTAAATACTTTTAAATGGGAAATTCATAATGCATGGGCTTTAAATGGGAGCTCACTGAATGGCTGGGAGGTCTCAAATGCCTCTTCAAGAACAAATAAGGAATCTCAGCTGTACTCTAAAATTCTCGTGGCACATCTTCTGCTAAATACCTAAAATTCTAACCTATTCCCCCAGTTCCAGGGCCCAGACAGAGTGATATCAAAACAATTCCAAACTTCCAGTTCTCTGCACAGGTCCTGGGTTAGTCCCATAGCTACCTTGCAAAGGAGGCATTACCACACAATTGTACAGACAGGGTGAGCAGGCAGAAGGAGGTGTGGTGGCACTCAGAATGGAGTTATGTACAGACATCCACAAGCTGAATGTCCAAAAGAGCAGCTCACTCTGATTTCCCCTGTGCTTGGCAGAGATCTTGTCAATACAATCAATGGACTATAAGCCATAGCTCAGCTCATCATACAGCAGATGTATGTTATAAAGGAGCTCAGATGTACCCCAGATATTCTGCTTCCTCTTCTCTGGCTGCAAGGCAAGGCCAGATCAGCTGCAGAGATCTGTATGGAAGGGGCCCCACCGTCTCACATCAGTGTGGAACTGGCTCCCTGTTCTTACTCTGGTCCACAGGCAGCCAACTGCCTCTGCAGCTTGTTAGGAATTAAAAGCATCCAAAAGATGATCCTTAAGGTGATCCTCTACACTTTGTCACACACAGAGCTTTTCACAGAATCACAGAAACATGCAGGTTGGAAAAGCACCTCAGGATCATCAAGTCCAACACATATCCCTTCTACAGAAGTTCACCCTAAACCATATCCCCAAGCACCACATCCAAATGACCTTTAAGCACATCCAGAGTTGGTGATTCCACCACCTCCCTGGGCAGCTCCTTCCAGTGCCTGACAACTCTTGCTGGAATTTGTTTTTTCCTAATGTCCAGTCTAAACTTACCCAGTCACAGCTTGAGGCCATTCCCTCTTGTTCTATTGCTAATTATCTGTGAGAAGAGACCAGCACCAACCTCTCCACAGTCTCCTTTTAGGCAGCCGTAGACAGCAATGAGGTCTCCCCTCAGCTGCCTCCTCTTCAAACTAATCAACCCCAGCTCCTTCATAAGATTTAATTCCCCAGGCCCTTCATTGCCCATCTTCATTGCCCTCCTCTGCACTTGCTCCAGTACCTCCACAACCCTCTTTTATTGAGGTGCCCAATACGGAACACAATACACAGCCATCCTCATCTCTGGACTTGGCTAGACAGCTGCCTGAGGCTGTGTTCTCATACTTGCAGCACAAGGCTTGTAGGGGCTGACAGCTACAGAAACTCATCATTTGGCCTTAACAACCTGCTCTCTTTCCTGCTCCCCACATAACAAGCACCACTGGGAGGTGATCTGCTGGAAAGAAGCCCTGTGGAGAAGGACCTGGGAGTGCTGGTGGACAAGAAGCTATTCGTGAGACAGCAATGTGCCCTGGTGGCCAAGAAGGCAAATGGGAGCCTGGGGGGCATTGAGAAGAGTGTGGGCAGCAGATAGAGGGAAGTTCTCCTCCCTCTGTACTGTGCCCTGGTGAAACCTCACCTAGAATATTGTGTTCAGTTTTGGGCTGCCTGGTTCAGAAAGGACAGGGATCTACTGGAGAGAGTCCAAGAGAGGGCTATAAAGATGAAGAGGCTGGAGCACTGCCCTGTGATGAGAGCCTGAGGGACCTGGGGCTGTTTGGTCTGGTGAAGAGAAGACTTAGAGGGGATCTAATTAATGTTTATAAATAACTGAAGGTCAAGAGGGAGGGGCCAAACTCTTCTCAGTTGTGCCCTGGTATAGGACAAGGGGCAGTGGGTATAAACTACAGCACAGGAAGTTCCACCTCAACGTGAGGAAGAACTTCTTGACTGTAAGGGTTCCAGAGCACTGGCACAGAGAGGTTGTGGAGTCTCCTTCTCTGGAGACTTTCCAGCCCTGTCTGGAAGTGTTCCTGTGTGACCTCTGCTAGATTGTATGGCCCTGCTCTGGCAGGAGGATTGGACTCATTATCTGTGGAAGTCCCTTCCAATCCCTAACACTGTGTGATCTCTCCAGCTGAACTGACTCCACTGTCTTTGAGCCCCTGGAAATGGCAGTAGAGTCCCATCCAGTCCACTGTGAATAAAAGCAAAGCAAATAAATGCCTCGCTTTGTTGTCCTTGGTGCTTGAGGCATGAGAAGGAACAAAGGAGCAAGATGACAGGCTATGGCTTCAAGAAAAGAGTGGAAACGCTGCTTTTGTGCTTTTCACTGCCAGCTGAGGATAGGGAGTGCCACTGCATAAGGCATGGTGTGAAGGTCAGTCTGGCTCAGGTCCTCCTGCTTTTCAGGAAGAGACTTCTCACTGGGGAGGACACACTGAACTTAGGCAATTGTGGGGACTTGCATTTACCTGGGATTTACTTCTCCTCCACTGCAAAGTGGTAGGCATGAGATGTCTACTTGAACTTTTTGATGATTCCATGATGTAATTTAGAGATGGGCTGTTTGACAGTGCAACTACTTCCCCTTTCCACTCTAGTTGAGCCTCTGTTGGAGGGCTGAGTCTGAAGCTGACAGCCATAGAGATGGGAAAAGTAACAGGGAAGAGTGCAAACAGCAAACTTGAGCCACCAGGAAACCCAGGAGTGTTTCTCTTCTATGCACAAGGATCAGAAAACCTTTTAAGAGGGAAAAAAAAAAAATCAATAAGAAGCATAAGAGAGGGTTTCAATTAGCTTTGCCCATTTAGCCCTGCAATGTTCAAACTATGGTTTGTGCAAGCTGTTGTGCTCCTCTCGTTGCAATAAGCACTTACTAGAACTAAGAGTGGTTTAGAAAAAGGTCACAAAGGTTAAAGACAGAGAGACAGCTTAGCAGGGGTATACTTGAGGTCCATGAAATCACAAGTAGCATGAGAAGAGGATGGGATCTGTTAGAATGAATCATAGAATGGTCTGTGTTGGAAGGACCTCCAAAGGTCACCCTAGTCCAACCTCTCCTGCAGTCATCAGGGGCATCCTCCACTAGATCATGTTGCCCAAAGCCCTGTCAAGCCTCACCTTGAATATCTCCAGGGATGGGGCCTCAACTACGTCCCTATGCAACCTGTTATTCACTCATTCATTCTCAGAAAAGCATCAGTCCAAGTTAGCAAGAATCAAGTTCAAAGAAAGGAACAGAGGAGCTTTTTCATGCAACAGGTCTGGGCAAATCCTTTCCATATAATGCTGAAAATGCACATGAACTCAAGGGGAGTCTGGTCAAGAACAGGGAAGAGAAATCCACTGAAAATTTGTAAGTACATTGAAGCAGGTCTGACTCAAAATTTTCTGAGCTGAAAATAGCCAGCAGCTGGGAGAGCATTTGGGGGACACATCATACTGCTGTTTGCTTACCTTTTTTTCTGTTTAATGTGGATGGAGGAAAACTACTGGGTTAGATGGGCATGTTATTCTGTCTCAGTTTAATTGCTCTCATATTTTTGTGTTAATATGCTGCCTCCATATGTCCTTCTTTTGCTGAGAGGCTTTTGTTTGTTTGTTTGTTTTCCAAATAATGCTCTCCAGTCTCTGTTCAACCCAGTGAAGACCTGGTTCTATAATGCAGCAGTGCTCTGGATAAAGTGAAGCTGAAATACAGAGTAAGACACACTAGTTCCTGGTCTCAAGGCTTTAAGAGAGATTATGAAAGTGCTAAACCAGAATGCTGTCCCTTAGCAATTAGCAGGGCAATGTACTCACTGGGTAGCAAGCATATTTTTCCTCTCTAATACTTCATCCTAGCAGTGTTTTGCCAGCCAAATTAACATTCTCATAAATCACACAGATGTGATGCCTTTTTCTCCTCCCCACCACTGTGCTGTCGTCCTCTTCTACAGCCTGGGATAACAGGGCGGTGGGAAAAGGCTAGCGAGTTTGAGACTTGCACTGACTCACCTGAGTGAGCAGGATAGGAAAGAGAAATGATACCTCTGGGCTGAACAAGGAGGATGCACCCAGCCTTGTTCCCTCCTCTGCATGGGACTCAGACCTCATGTGCCTTTCCAGCACATTTCAAGGTTTTGCCTTTCTCTGCACCCTGCCAGAGTTTCTGATTAAACTCTTTTTTCCCTCAGTGAATGTGTATGCAGGCAATGAGCTCTCCCTACAGCACAGGAGCCACCTTGTGCTGGTGCAGCCCTCAGCAAAGTCCCCTTGGCTAATCCACAAAGCAGTGTGCCTGTCTGGATCTTTCTTCTGGCTTTTTGTTTGGTTTTTCTTTTTGTTCCCACTACTAAAAGGTCTTGTTTTGAGCATTTTTACATTCAGCAGACTATCATACAGAAGCTGTGTTTCCTGACCTTCACTGGGAGGTTGGAGCATCCCTTGCTGAGGGAAGATCTTGCCTTGCCAGCCAGTGTGTTAGACACAGAACTATCAACCCAAATGGCATAGGCTGAGGATCTGCAGGAGAGAAAGTCTCACGGGAGCACTGTCAGTAGGACCCAGCACTTGTCAGGAGCACAAAACAAGTGAAATTCATTCATTTCAGTCTTCCTTCAGAAATTTGATTGTTCTCATTCACCTTTTCTAAACAAACCAAAACAAAACAAACAAAAAAAACAAACCCAAAAAAAACAAACCAAAGAAGCCCCAAGCCAACCCCCAAAACTAAAGTCACATCACCTTCTTGGCTGAGGTGCTGTGAATGAGCTGCAGGGCAGTAGTAGGTCTCCAACAAGATGCTGTAAGATGTGTGTCAACCAGGTGAAGTGGGGGCAGGGAAGGTGCATTTCAATTGCTGAGCAGCCTTCAAGGGGCTGGGAGATGTGTATTATACCCCCAGAACTGCCTCTACAAGGTAAGGGTGAGAACAGTGAAGGATTCTTCACAGAAAGTCCAGGAAATGCAGAAACAGAAGAAAAGGCAAACCAAGTTTCTTTGTCTTACTCCCGAAAGGTAAATCCCAATCCCAGTTGTTCTAGAGGAACACCTGAGCATGGCTGCAGGATGTTAAGCCATACTTGAATATTTACATACAAATTTGATCAACCACCTGAATATTTACAAGGCTTATACTCTGCTTATACATAACATAAATGTCTGGGGATATCAGCCTTTCAAAAGCAACACCCAAGAGCCCCTCCAGCCTCGCCACTACACCACCTAGAATACCCCTAAGCTACTTCTAAACTCAAGAAGCAGGTAAACCAAGGGCCTGGCCACACAGAGCTGGCAATAAAGCAGGCACCGTGCACCAGGACCTAGGAAGGTGGCCCCAGACCATCAGGGTCTGTGCTTGAACATCACTGCTGCAATTCCACATAGGGTCAGACACACTCAAAGATGCTCTGAATGCTGTTTGATTTTGTTTATAAAACCTCCTGCCATACATGTTCCTGCAAGAGAGTACAGCCTCTTGTGCCAGGGCTGCCCACACATAAAACAAAAAGCAAAAACCAGCCACGGAAGAGGATAAGCAATGGCAACAGTAAGTCACAGGAGCTCAAATGTAGTGGCAGCATATTGGCTGCCCACTCCCACCAGCAGTAGTTATTATTTAGCTTGGTCTTCATTTCACACTGACGAAAGAGGAAACTGAGAACCACCACAGAACCTGAGAAGGAATTTGCAGCATAGAGGACTTGGCAACACATTTCCAGTGGTCATGTGTAGACACATCAGCACTGAGCGTTGTCACTGAGGGAGCATCATAGACGTTTCTGATCCTTGTGCTTTTCCAGTTTGAATGCTCTGTTTAAGTATGTCCAGCTCCTGGACATAAGCACACTGCTATGGCCTGACCTTCCCTCCTAGCATACTTTGGGTCCTCTGAGTAGGCTTTCTCATCCTGAAAAAATCTAAGGCACAGCAGGAACAGAATAGATTCTAAGACATAGAATCACAGAATGTCAAGAGACTGGGAGGGACCTCGAAAGATCATCCAGTCCAACCCCCTTGCTCAGAGCAGGATCACCTATACCAGAGTGACCAACAAAGCAACCACAGCATGTCTCACTACATTTTCAAAGACAGTTTCATTAAAAATTCCCCCTTCTCCATTCCTCTCCCTCAATGCTGTCTCAGCTCCCTATTCCACTCCCACAGTGTCCATGCCTTTTCCACCCACTGTGTGTCCAAGTTTTGCATTTAAAACACTTCTCTGTGCTTCTGCATGCCTACATGCATGCATTTTCAGACTCCTGGACCTTTCCTCTGAAGAATTCAGTGTTTCCTATAGTCCCTTCAGGTACATTTGCATGGTCAGGTAGCACACCAAAGAAATCTGCTACAAGGCACCCTGGAAGAAGGGGTAAAAACTGAGACCAAACTGACTAAATTTGTCACAATCGAAGCCTAGGGCAGGGTATTTTCTTCTTTTAACCCCTTGTCCTACTTCTAGGAGGCTCAGCAGCTGGGTGGGTATCAGGCCTTCCACCACAGGGTTAAGGCCAGTGCAGTTCTCAGGTGAAAGACTCCTGCCCTACAGTAGATGGATGCCCCAGCTGGTCCCATTCATGGCTGTGGCTTTATCAAAAAGCTCACTGAGAAACTAGCAGGACACGTGCAAGAAGAGAGAGCAGGAACTCATCTCAGCTCTGCCCTAGGCAAGCAACGATTTCAGTCAAGTCTCTTCATCTCTCTGCACTTACTGCTGCCCACCCATCCCCTCAGTGGCACAAAGCAAGCTGATTAGGACTGAGAGGCACGAGTGAGTTTGCAAGTGAACAACTGGCTGAGAACCCACATTAGAGCAGGAAGAGGACACTAATGACCAAACAATTAATTCTTTCATGGGGTTTTTTTTAGAACTAATTTCTTTCTATTCTTTCCTCTTATCTGGAACAAACAAAGCTACAAGGAAATAAATAAAATTCCAGGGACAATCCACACTTTAGATCCTGGAAGTATGGGGTGCCAACTTCTGGAAAACAAAACAATGATAATGACTCAGGCTGGGCCTGTGGGTGGCTCATCACAAAATTAGCAGCAGCTTCCCTGCGCCCAGCTGAGACTGGCTTTGCTGGGTTGTTTTCACGGATCCCAGCACTGCCATTTAGCACATGCAAATAGGCCCAGCAGCCAATCCCAGCCACAATACTCCAAAGGCATAAAACAGGCCATTTAGAAAAATGCTTTGCCATACAAAACATGATTACCTCCTTCCATGCCATTTCAGACTATGGGAAGAAATGCTATTTTTATTATTAAACACCTCTTTTCCTCCAAGGTGAAGAATCTATTTAAAAGCCTTTTAAGCAAACAGAAGAGAAGGCTCCAGGCAGACCTAATAATCACCTTCAGCACCTGAAGGGGGTCTGCAAGAAGGCTGCTGAGGGACTGTTTACAAAGTCCTGCAGTGATAGGACCAGGGGCAATAGTTTGAAATTAGAGGAGAGCAGACTTAGATTGGATGTTAGGAAAAAAATTACAGTGAGGATTATAGAGTACTGGAACAGGTTGTCCAGAGAGGTGACTAGGACCCCAACACCGGACATATTCAAGGTGAGGCACAATGGGGCTCTGGGTAACATGATCTAGTTCCTGCTCACTGCACAGGGGGTTGGGCATGGTTTAGTGTCCTTTAGAGGTCCCTTCCAACTCAGGTGATTCTGTGATCTATTCATACTACTGAAAGTTTTGTGCACCACCATCATATTCAGGGCAGCAGTCATCCCCCTGTTCTCAGCACTGGTGAGGCTACATAGAATGGTAAGGTTGGAAGGGACCTCAAGGATCATCTAGTTCCAACCCCCTGCCATAGGCAGGGACACCTCCCACTAGCACAGCTCACTCAAGGCCTCATCCAACCTGGCCTTCAACACCTCCAGTAACAGGAACTATTGGGAATCATTTAGCCAACAGATCAGTCAATCTTGTTTCGTTGCCCATTTGAGCAGGTGTGCTCTCTGGTGAGTGGTAACGTTTGCATAAGGAACATTAGAGCTGCACTTAGCAGCTTCCCAATATCGATTGCTACCGTTCAAGCCCAGCTCTAATACCTGTCAGCAGGCGTAAGCTAGGAGGCAGCTATGTCCCCACTGGGAGCAATGATGTGTTAGCACTCTCTTCACATGAACCTGGACAAGTCCTGCATATAGATTTAACAGAAATTTCTGTCTCTAACTGACTGCAAAGGAATTTCAGAGGTGGCAGAAGTGCAAATCAACACAATCTCTCTGTGACCAGACTGAAAATCATAGAATCATAGAATGGTAAGGTTGGAAGGGACCTCAAAGATCACCTAGTTCCAACCCCCTGCCACAGGCAGGGACACCTCCCACTAGCACAGCTCACTCAAGGCCTCCTCCAACCTGGCCTTCAACACCTCCAGGGAGGGAGCAGCCACAACCTCCCTGGGCAACCTGTGCCAGTGTCTCACCACCCTCACTGGAAAGAACTTCCTCCTAACATCCAATCTAAACCTCCCCTCTGCCAGTTCAAACCCATTGCCCCTTGTCCTGTCATTGCAAGACCTTGTCAATAGTCCCTCCCCAGCCTTCCTGTAGGCCCCCTTCAGATACTGGAAGGCTACTATCAGGTCTCCTGGAAGCCTTCTCTTCTCCAGGCTGCAGAGCCCCAACTCTCTCAGCCTGTCCTCATAGGAGAGCTGCTGCAGCCCTCTGATCATCTTCATCTACATCTTGAATACTGCATTCAGTTTTGGGTTCCTCACTACAAGAAGGACATAGAGATGCTGGAGCAGGGATGAAGAAGGGCAGTAAAGGCAGCAAAGGGTCTAGAGCACAAGTCTTATATGGAGTGGCTCATGGAACTGGTGGTGTTTAGTTCAGAGAAAAGAAGGCTGAGAGGAGACCTCTTTGCTCTCTACAACTCCCTGAAAGGATGCTGTAGCAAGGTGGGTGTCAGTTTCTTCTCCCAAGTAACAAGTGATAGCGTGAGAGGAAATGGCCTCGAGTTGTACCAGGGGAGGTTTAAATTAGATATTGGGGAAAATTTCATCACTGAAAGAGCTGTCAAGCACTGGAACAGGTTGCCCTGCCCAAGGAAATGGTTAAGTCACCATCCCTGGAGGTATTTAAAAGATGTGTAGATGTGGCACTTAGTGACATGGTTTAGTGGTGAGCTGGGCAGTGTTAACAGTTAGACCAAACTATCTTTACCAGCCTGAATGATTCTAAGCAATCTCATCTACGTTTCAGAGCCTGCTGAACTTTTGATATCTGTGCAACTTGGCTTAAAATGTTTACAACTAGCACCAGCTTGGTAACAAAAAAAAAAA
>VWZE01014972.1:183813-210653 GCA_013396675.1 Eubucco bourcierii
GCCGCTCCGCCGGCGGTGGCTGTGGCCGTTTCCCCCGCAGCTGCCGCCGCCGCCGCAGACAGCCCGGTCCCGCCGCCCCGAAGTTGCCGGAGTCCCGGCGGCGGGGGAGGGAAGGAGGGCCAAGGCGTGGGCCCCGAAGGCTGCTCTGTTGCCGGGCACGGCCGGCTCCGTGCGCCGCGGGTGTTCCCGGCGAGAGAAGGTACGGCGTGCCAGGGGCACGGCACACGGCCTTCCCGGGGCTCCCTGGCCCGCAGAAACCACGGGACCTGCAACATGGCTGGGAAAAGGACACACCTCTCGTGTTAAATCACCAGTAAGAGAGGGTGCCTAGAAGCGGGGGTGTTCCTCTCTAAGCACACGCTTTAAACGAGCAAGGCACTTACAGACCCCAAGGCAATAGCATATTGCAAAGGTCATTCCAGTGAAACTAAAGGTTCAGCCTTTTCCACCCATTTTTAAACTATGGAGGTTGTAGGGTTGCAGACAATGAGTCCAAGCCTCAGTTTTTGTGCTGCACAGAGGAAGGCAGGGCCAATGTTTCACGTGCAAGAAAGGCCGGGGAAAGATGCTGCTCTTAGAGCTGTCTTTGATTCATGAAATTATGCAGTGCAAAACCCACAAACCAAGACTGGAAAGCACGCGAGCATAGAAAGCTCCTCAGAGGAAACAGTATACAAAAAAATCCCCTCTCAAATTAAACCCTTCACATGAGTAGACTCCAACACTCCACTGAAAATCAGCTGCCTCTGGGACAAATGTAAACTTTTCACGAGGGTGAATTTCTACCTGGATTACCTCGTGCTCAAGCAGAGCTACCTGCTCATGCATCACCTTTCAAAGCCTTCTTTGTTGCTGTTTCTCCTAGCAGACCATCAGGTGGAAATTCTTCTAGAGAGCACATTCTAGGGTGTAAAATGCTTTTAACAGCACTCTACAGGGGTGCAAGAGTGGGGATACAGGCTTTTTTGTTAACACATGCTAGGATGTCTCTTAAGTCCAAACAAAAAGAATGAGGCACAGGCAGTATGATATGGGATGCCAACATGGGCTTGCTCACTGGGAATCCCATTAGGATGAAATAATAAAAGCAACAAAATACAGGGAGATCAGGAGTACCATGGCGCATAAAACTGGCATTACAAAAGAAATGTTGGCCCTGTGTGAGAGTCTGTTGAGGATGTGTGGCAAAACTAGTGTTCGTGAGACCACCTGGTGTCATTCCTGCCCTCAGTAAACACCCTACAGTTCCTGTTTTCCTCTAAAAGAGGAAAAACTAACAAGCAAAGCCTACAGCAACAACACCAACAACAAAACAAAACCAAAACCCCTAATCCAGTCAACCAAAACAAAACAAAGAAGGGGGGCAAAAATACCAAACCACCCATTAACAACAACAAAAAAATAATCCACCAAAAAACACTTAAAATACTAAATGCTTCATGAATTGGAAAATCATCACTCTCTATGTCTTAATTTATAAGGTGTTTTACACACAACCTTGCACACGCATCAAGTGACAGCAAAAAACCTAAATGAAACTGCCCTTCTCCCTCCTCTCTACATTTCCCCAAATCATTGCTCCAGCTACAGTCCTTAGCAGTATCTGCTCTATAGTAGTCATGGATGGCTACTGTGCCATGTCAGTGCAAATATCAGAGACTGTTACCTCTTGCCTTCACTCCTAGTTGTCCTTCAGTTCTCTGCTACACCAGGTCAGCAAGCAAGCTGGTAGCCCTTCTAGAGCAAGGCCAGAAGTGCATTGCACAGTAAAGCCCTACAGCACAACCAGTGGTTCTTGGGTACTACTGTAACAGCGCAAAAAATAATAGCCCTCTTCCTGCAAATGCATCAGCAGCATGTTTGAGATGAGAACTATTCTGGATCTGGCAGATCAAGGACAGTACAGTGAGATCTGAAGTGAAGGTGCCCTCCTTGCTTAGCAGCCAACATGGAGCTGTAGACAAGGGGGCTCTGATTTAGAGGTGCCAGCACTGAAGTGCCATACCAGCTACCAGGAGAGAGGTGCACTTAGTTGTTGTATGTATTAAGGTAGCATGGGAACAGACAGGGCTTTATCACTTGGACACGTGAGGAGAAGCTATCAGACACAGGAAGAAAAACATTTAAAAGATAATGCAACAAGTAGCTGAACTTTGAGACCTCTGTTTATTAAACAACATTGTTCTTTGAAGAATGTACTCAGAATAAGCCACGAAACCTCTAATAAAATAATCCCCATTTCTTTGAGGTGTTTCCATCACCTTGCAGCAAAGTTGATGATACAGGCTTAACCTGCCCTTTGTCGGGCAGGCTCCAAGGAGTCGTTTCTCAATTCACATCAGGGGAAAGCAGAGCAGTGAAAGGAGTGAATGTTTCTTGACATTTTCAAAGAAGGGCCGTGTGGACAGCAGCAAGCACATGCTCCTCCTTCAAACTGAGGAGGTTTAAGTTCAGTTTGAAAGGCAAAATGAAAGCATAAAAATGGCAATGTGTAATTCCTTAGGCACGGTGATATGTATGACTCAAGTGTTTACATGCCACAAAATACTCAGTAATATCATGTACCTAATTAGGTAAATCTTAGCCTAGTAAACAAGGCTTATAGAACTTGGAAAGATACCTGGAGCTGACATAAATCAAAATATTGCTAGAAGAATTAACTCATTTTAATTAAAAAAAAACAAAATAGGTAAACCAAAATAAAATGCATTTCTCTCCAAAGGGACAACATGTACCCAAACAATATTTCAACAGAACATGAGGAAGAACTTCTTTACTGTAAGGGTCATGGAGCACTGGAATAGGCTTCCCAGAAAGTGCAGTCTCCTTCTGTGATGGTTTGGGAGTTCCCCACCCCCCCACACTTTGCAAAATGACCCAGGCTAGCACTCAGCCGGCTGGAAGTCAAGGAGTGAAGCTCTATTTACAGCTCAGCACAATGTACAAGCAGAGATATACACTATAGACAGGAATAGTTACAGACATAGACAAATTAAAGGGAATACAGAAACACAACTCCCCTCCCAGAAATCAGAGACCCCAGGAGGGGCTCCCAACCACCCTTCCACCTTCTCCCCACCCCTGTACCTTACCCCAAGGTTTGCCTTATGCGCAAGGTGAATTAGGAGGATCAGCCAGAGGAGTTAGAAGGAAAGTGGTTAGTGAAAATTATTTGGCAGAGGAGCCAGAGCCAGAAGCTGCTAGACCGACCGAGAAACTGTTCCCAGCAAGAGACAGAGACTCACTTATCTATGTTTTGGTTATTGTTCCCAAACAATTTTTCAGCAAGCCTATGAGTGAAGCAGCCATCACCATGTTTTCCTTTCACAGCCTATAGTGTAATTTTCTCTATTAAAATATTCCAATTAGCCCCAAACCAGCACACCTTCTGTGGAGACTTTCAAGCCCTGTCTGGTTGTGTTCCTGTGCAACCTAGGTTCTATGGTCCTTCTCTGGCAGGGGGGTTGGACTCAATGACCTATGGAGGTCCCCTACAATCCCTAAAATCCTGTGAATGAGTGGCACATAACTCTTGCTATTAGTGGAACACTGGACTATTAGTTACCCAGAGAGGTAGTTGAGGCCCCACCCCTGGAGATACTCAAGGTGAGGCTCAACAAGGCTCTGGGCAACCTAATCTAGTTGAGGATGCCCCTGCTGACTGCATATGGGGTTGGACTGGATGATCTTTGGAGGTCCCTTGCAACCCAGACCATTCTATGATTCTGGGACCCAAGACATACTCCTACACCACTAAATAATAATGCAAATAACATCTCCAAAGTTACTGTGAAAATGCTATGGATGTCTAATTTTTTGCTCACTGGTAGGCCATGGGTATCAGAAAAGACAATGTTCTTGAATAAAAGCAGAGATTGCCTTTGCTGGAACACAAAGAAAACTGTGAAAGACTCATTGAGGTTAGAAGACAGCTACAGGGAACACAGTGTCATATGTGTTTCTCCCTTATTAAATTAAAATGCCATTGGCCTTCTGAAGCACAGAACAGAAATGAGAATATGTTTGGGATTACGGAATTTAAATTAATACCTTCTACTAAAAAGAGGAATGCACTGTGCTCTGATCAGAGAAAAATAAGGTGATTTAGCAGACAAGGCTCTTTGCTAGGTATTAAAATAGCATCATGTGCATGAATTCATCAGTTGCAAAAGCCAAAAAAGAAAGAAAATCTACAAAAGCTCAAAGAAGAGACTAGTCAGGAAAAGTAATTTCCTTGTATTCATATAAAAGCAAGCCATAATCTTTCATGATGCTGGCTCCAGGCAGTTTCTGTTTTCACCCATAGTGAGTACCTGTACTTCTCTGCACATTGTGAATGGTACACAGCTCAACAGCCTGTGCAGGTCATTTGTGGTGGGCCTTTTCTGCAAGTCTTTGTCCTTCCTGTATTTTCTGGCCAAACACAGGAGGATATGGTGAGAAATGCTCCATTAATCCTTGTCTAAAGTGTTACTGATGCAGATCCCTTGTCCCTCTCAGAAAGTTTAGAAAACTCCTGGAAGCACTTGGTGCTCATTTCTTGACACTCACACTCCATGGATGCATTTGTGATCAGTGTTTGCATGTTCTTCAAGGATGGCAGACTACAACTTCTCAGCACCTTTCTTTGCAGGAGCAAAATCTACCCTGTAATGGGCCAAAAAGGACAGTCCTTCTCAGTGCAAACAAAGTACTTACCCACTGTAATCACTCTGCTCTCTGAATATTTCTGCTTACTCTTCACCCCATCTCTATGAAGCAAAGCACAGCCAAAGAAGGATGGCAGGGTTTGCTTTGGAGATACTCTAACCACATACAGCTGCTTCTGCAACCAGTTCCGCCGAAGCACAGAGCACTCACACCAGTGGGAGCTGCAGCACAAAGTTCAGGGGTTTGATGAAGGTCACACAGTAAATTTGTGGCCAAGAAGGGAATCATCTGTCAGTCCTCGTTCTGGTGATTTAATGAGAGGATTAGCCTCTTCCTGATCAGTATAAAATTGCACTCATTATAAGGCAAAGATTCTGCTGGAAACTGTGCCGTGGAAAAAGTATAGCACACATCTTCTGACAGCAAATGTAAGATGAGGCAGGGAGAAAAAAAAAACAGCTTTATTTTGTACATCAGATGTGAAAGACTAAATTCTTGGTTGCTTGTCTGTGGTCAAAATGCAACACTATCACATGAACAAAAGGGAACAGAAAACACTCCCAGTGAAGAGGCTGACTTGGTAAAATCTCAGCCTCCTCCCAGCTCACTAAGGCAGATTCAAAAGAAAAAGAGATGATGTCCCACAGCCTTGAGTACTTAATAGGTTTATCCTCAGACATGTAAAAAGCTGATAGTAATGAGTACTTAAGAGCTGAATTTCCATACATTAAGAAATCTAACTTTACATGTAAAGAGAGCTCTGTGAGTCAAATGTCTCCAATATGAATTAGTGAGAAGTGGCTCTCCTGTATTTTTTTCCGCACAATAACACTTCCTCAGAAGCTGAAACTTCTAGGACTTCTCCACATGTTTTGATAGTAGTTTTGATAGCAGTTTTGATAGCAGCTCAGAACAGACGCTCTGGAAAAAAAAAAGGGCAGCCGCACTTGCTCCTTCTCCCCGCTTCCAGTGCCCAGCAGCTTTGTGATTTCCTCACCCACGGGATGTCTGGTAATGTGTTTAAGAACCTTGGATGGACTTTTCCAGAAAAAATGTCTATAATTGGTTTTGAAGCCAGTAACAGTATCAGTCTTCCAGTATCTGAAGGGGGCCTACAGGAAGGCTGGGGAGAGACTATTGACAAGGTCTTGCAATGCCAGGACAAGGGGCAATGGGTTTGAACTGGCAGAGGGGAGATTTAGATTGGATGTTAGGAGGAAGTTCTTTGCAGTGAGGGTGGTGAGACACTGGCACAGGTTGCCCAGGGAGGTTGTGGCTGCTCCCTCCCTGGAGGTGTTCAAGGCCAGGTTGGAGGAGGCCTTGAGTGAGCTGTACTAGTGGGAGGTGTCCCTGCCTATGGCAGGGGGTTGGAACTAGATGGTCCTTGAGGTCCCTTCCAACCTTACCATTCTATAATTCTATGATTCTAACACCAGTAGTCTTCTCACTGTCTTTTGGCAAGAGGTTCTAGGGGTTAATCATGTGCCAAGACAAGGAAAAAGCTTTTATGAGTTTAGAACTGCTTCCCAGTAGTTCTGATTAATGCTTGCCTTAGTGATTACATTGTGAAAGGGTAATTTTATGTTCTCCAGGACAGTCATGGGTTTTATACGCTTCTGTCTTATTTCCCTCCTCAAATGTTTCATGCAGCCCAGACAGCAACCGAGCCCTAGGCTGCATCAAGAGAAGTGTGGCCAGCAGGGCAAGGGAGGGGATTCTGCCACTTTGCTCTGTTCTCCTCAGAGCCCACCTGGAGTACTGTGTGCAGTTCTGGAACCCTCAGCACAGGAAGGACATGGAAGTGTTGGAGCGGGTCCAGAGGAGGGCCACAAAGATGATCAGAGGGCTGGAGCAGCTCTCCTATGAGGACAGGCTGAGGGAGTTGGGGCTCTTCAGCCTGGAGAAGAGAAGGCTTCGAGGGGACCTGATAGTAGCCTTCCAGTATCTGAAGGGGGCCTACAGGAAGGCTGGGGAAGGATTATTTACAAGGTCCTGCAACAACAGGACAAGGGGCAATGGGTTTGAACTGGCAGAGGGGAGATTTAGACTGGATGTTAGGAGGAAGTTCTTGACAGTGAGGGTGGTGAGGCACTGGCACAGGTTGCCTAGGGAGGTTGTGGCTGCTCCCTCCCTGGAGGTGTTCAAGGCCAGGTTGGAGGAGGCCTTGAGTGAGCTGTACTAGTGGGAGGTGTCCCTGCCTATGGCAGGGGGTTGGAACTAGATGATCCTTGAGGTCCCTTCCAACCTTACCATTCTATGATTCTATGATTCTGAAGACATGTAAATACCTAATCTGTTCCATCTCGCCCTGGGCAGCAGCTATTCTGCATGCCCAACTGACCTTGTCACCGTTTCCTGTGCCTTTCCAGTTCTATTGCATCTTTTGTTTTGAGACATGGTAACTGCACACCAGTCAAGGTGCAAGTGCTTTAGGGATTTCTAGCACGGCAGGATGAGAGCACCAATTTGCTCTCTGCACCTTTCCCAATAATTTCTGCTTGCATCTGCACTTTCAGAGGGATACACAGGCCCTGAGGTCTTTTTCTAGAGGGAAACTGGCCCTAGGAGCACCCCTTACCATGAGTGACCATGAATATTTTTGGTTTGCTCTTATCCATGGGTGCATTATCCTGCACTTCTCAGTTTATACTGTTGTTAGTAAACTATGTTACTCTATATCAAGAGATTCTTCTGCAGCTCTTCCCTGTCCACGTCCATTTTGCTTACTCCAAATGATTTTGTTTGTATCTTTCCCATCCCTTTGCTCTTCAAGATCATTTCATGGAATGCTGGACTGCACAGTCTTATCCCTCTCCACTGGCAATTTCCCCACTGATGAGACCTGACCTTTTTTCTTTAAAGGAAGCATCCACTAAGGAAAGCATTTTAGAAATCCACATGTGTGACTTCTGCATCACCTTTACCCAGATGCTCAGAGAATGCCAAGAGATTTGAGGGGTATGTTCCCCTCTACAAGAGTTCTGCAGCCCCTCTCCCAGATGACCAAAGCTGACAGCCAAGTCTCACAGGGTGGGGGGGCTGTGATATTTTGCAGATGGCTGAATTTCAGTGCCAACTCCCAGATGTTGCCACATTTGTCCTTTGCAACTGAGAGTGGCAGAAACACCTTTCAGAGGCATCTCCTTGGTGGGTGCGATTTCCCTGCCAGCTCTGCTTGCTGTTTCACATCAGATCAGCCTCTGCAGCCCTTCGCAAGGAAAAATGCACAGGAAGGCAGAAGATCTCTCCTGTCTGCCGATCCCTCCAGGCTCAGAGGTCATGAGAGAGGAAAGCAGATTAAAAGACTGTAATACAGCCAGCATGGGGAAGATCTGACCCACAAGGCCCCAGTAATTGTGGTTATTAATCCACAGCAGGCAATGGTGGCTTTGCCTGGAGCATGGCCCAAGTTTAAAGGGCAACATCTCATGGGCAAGAAAGCTTGCTGGCCAGCAGAGCTGCTGGACTGTGCCCACCAGGCAGCCTCTTGCCTCCAGTGCTTTCAGCAAGCCAAAGGCAGCGCTGGAACAGGTGCATCTTCCAAAGTCAACCAGGGCACACTTCACTTTCCTGTTTCACTGCATGAAATGTGAACAGCAGTGGCAGATCACTTTCCTCATCTGAGAGTGCACTTCATCCATCCATCTCACAGGGAAAGGTTGGGAGGCTTAATAAAAGAGATTTTCAGAGGTCGAGTGCAATAGACCACTTCTGCAAGAAGCCAATTCCCCCTCCCCTTGAGCAAACTCACTCCTAATTTTCAGGAGTGCATCTGAGGTCAGGAGCAGCATCCATGGAAGCATGAACACCTTCCCATCTGCCTACTTCCAGTGACACTTACAGAGCCTTTTACTGTCATCCAGAGCTGAAGTGTATTTATTCTGGCATGCTAATACAACATGTGTGGCACAGTTTCATCAAGATAAGCAAGTACTTGCCTGCCTAACTCCCTGCCTTGGGAATGGTGGTACAGGGAATGCTTTCTGCTCCAATTCACAGCCTCTCCCATCACAGTAAAGCCATGGTTCAGACTCTCACTCATTAACTGGCCACCATGGCTGAGAGGCACACAAAGACACATTTGAAACACTGTACTGCAAAACATGAACCTGAAACTCCCAGGTCATCCAGAGGAGCATTGATATGGCAGTGGGGTCTTTATCAGACCCACACACAGAGATTTGTCTCTGTTGGTTCTGAAGACAAAGACAGGCATTAAATAACAACATTACTTGGCAGTTACAATGTGTCTATAGATGGAAAAGAAAATTTGTGTTTCAAGAGAATCAGAGACTGGATTTACAAGACTCTTATAAAAAGCCAACCTTTAAATCTTGGTTCCTTAGGACAGGACTTCCTATTAGCTACATTTTTTTTCCAGGTGAACATAGTAAAAAGACCTAATGATGCTTTTTAAAAGTACTTCAACTTTGCTGAAATATGTTGACAATATTATGAAAGTAAGTTGCAAGGAAAGATTTGGACCTTATCAAAATGAAGCATTTGTATAAGTTTCTCAAGCAGAACTTGAGAAACACAAGAAGCCTTTGGCTGGCACTGCTGGCAGCAGCGAAGAACTTAACCCCCATGCCCTCAGGCCACAAATTCCACACTGCTGCTACAGTCACAGCCCCACCTGAAGTGATCTGTGTGTACCATAGGCTGTCTTCACAGGACTAGAGGAGGGTGGATTTAGATCGGACATTAGGAAGAAGGTCTTGGCCATAAGGTTGGTGAGACCCTGGAACAGGTAGCCCAAACAGGAGGTGGAAGCCCTATCCTGGAGATTTTTAAGGCCAGGCTGGATGTGGCTCTGGGCAACCTGACCTAGTGGAAAGTGTCCCTGCCCATGCAAGGGGTTTGGAACTGGATGATCCTTGAAGTGAATTCCAACCCTGACAATTCTACAATTGTATGATTCTGTGACATAGGAAAGGTTTTGCTCTTCATCATTTGAGGACAAATGGTGAATGCAGTTGATATCACCAGGCTCTGACACTGGCAGCTACAAGGCAGACCCACTTCCTCCATCCTCTGCTAGGAGAGTAAAAACAAACTTAAGTAACACATTTGAGGTTCATTCTTGCATTTGACTCATGGTTTAGGATCTTTAAGGTTCCTGTTGTTAGCTTTTCTCTGCAGCCATTAGAAGCAGAAAATACCTAAATATGTCATTCTTACATAATGACTGCAGGACTTAAGAAAGGCCCCGAAACTCCTAAGAGTTAGCAACACCAGTTTGCAATAACTGCCCCAGTGACATAACATGACTGGCTCCCAGAGACATGAATCATCACTGACTTGGAACATCCTTGGTAATGGCCTTACTCTGCTTCTGCTGAAAACTGAGCAGTGCCAGCCCAAACCACAGCTTAGCCTGGGAAGTTCTGCTCCTCTATAAGAAGGTAAAAGTCCTTTCTTTCTTCAGCAGCTGAAGACATTTCACTGGCGGTGGAAGAAAAATTTCTGTGGATCTTATACCCAAACATACATAGTTTGGCAAAACTGGGGAGGAATGAAAAGTGTTCGTGTGAAAGATGAAGCACCATGCTATTAAGACTGCTGTGGAGCACAGAAAGAAAGAGGAAATCACAAAAGAGAAATAATCAATGGGTGGAATTTCAAGAGGGAAATAAAACACAGGAGCCAACTACTTCTTGTGTGCAAGCAGATAAATCAGCAAGACATTACCTTAGCAGCAGGGAAACATGAAAAAGGTATTAGAAAAAGCCTTGAAGGTCAATCACTGCAGTGGCTGTCCACTGCCCATCAGCAAAGTTCAAAACCTGGACCATACACAAGGCACATGTGATGGACCTGGCACAACACAAAATGCAGCTCAGCACAAGCTAAAGCTGTAACTGCAGCAGCCAAATGGACCGAGGACAGGTTAGAGGAGAGAGTGGTGGTTGCAGAGGACCTACCAATAATATTAGAGAGCTAGGGTCAGATGCAGACCTGCTATAAACTGATACTGCTCCATGAGGTCTGAATTTAGCCCATACGTTTCAGGCACTGATTTGAGTTTGGGGTTTTTTTTAAAACAAGCACTTTAGGGATTCAAAACTGGAATGCTAAAGCTGAGCTGCTGCCCTGTCAGCATGTGCAAAGCTATTTCTGAGTCACTAAAACACATCTTTTCTATTTCTCACCTTAGCTTGGAATGGCATGTGGCCAATGCACCTTCTCCAGCTACTCCAGAAAAGTCACCACAGCATGTTATCTGCTGAGGCTATTGGCAGAGCCACTGCATCAACTGTGCTGCAGGACATGTTTGACCTCCAGCCAGTCCTGCATTTGCCTTCTGCCTGTTTCCATCAGGACAGCCACAGCCATTGTCCAAGTGAGCACCATGCAATGGTAGCACTAAATTTCAAGAAATCTATCCAGTGTTTTACCAGCCTCAGATGAGAAAGCCCCTGCAGAACCAAAAATGCCACCAGTCCAGACTTAAATTGTCCCAGTTCTTCAGTTCTGCCTGTCCCCATGCACACACCATGTCTGTCCTGCACAAGTGGTCTTGCCAGGTATTTTGGGCTCATAAGTGAGTGGAACCACAGCCATTACTCTACCTCCTCAAAGAGCTGTGTCCTACAATTCAGCAGCAAACCAGTAGTTATGATGGGGAAAATGGCCAATTAATGCAGAACTGTTCTGAGCAAGCTCTCATATGTCATATATCCATCTGCAGATCCCTTCCAAAATTATTTCCTTCCAACCGGCATTTGCTTAAACCTTCCAACACAGAGCTGATCCCAACTATGCAGTACTTGGGTTGGCATAAACCCTGCTGAGATGTTACAGCTCTCCTTGGGAGCAAGGAGGCCTCTCTGCTTTACCTAGTTATTTGGAAGGCCAGTCCCATGTTCAAATCCTAACATTCAGAGGGTTGACTCACCCTTTCTCCAGCACTTCAGTTCCTTCACTGTTATCCTGATCCCATAGGGGATTCTCCATCCCCCACTCCCCTTCTTACCCAGGTTCCATGCACAGATTTAGCAGGATGACTCAGACCTAGGGAATGCTAGCTCAATGTTCTCCTGCTGTGCACCACTCACTGCCTATCTCCAGAAGATCCATGGGCCTGGACTGAGGCTGCTGTACCGGGGAGAGGGAAGCAATGGTTTCTTTGTGAGGAAAAACAGACCCATACCAAGAGACCTTCTCCCCACACCACAGCTCTTGCTGCTTCCACCTGCCACAGTCTCAGCTCATCCTTGCTTAAGTCTGATGGGGGCAGCTCCTTGTAAAACACAAGTTTAGCTGTTTG
This sequence comes from Eubucco bourcierii, assembly GCA_013396675.1. Taxonomy (NCBI): domain Eukaryota; kingdom Metazoa; phylum Chordata; class Aves; order Piciformes; family Ramphastidae; genus Eubucco; species Eubucco bourcierii. Next base: position 195,734 of record VWZE01014972.1, read on the forward strand.
CTTGTCATGATGGCAGAGCCATAAGCTACTGAGGGCATTGCTAGGCACACTGTGAGGCAGGAAGAGACATTTGAGGGTGTGAGGAATGGAAAGGTAGGTTCCTAGGGAAGCGTCTTTCTTTTCCCTTGCAAGCATCACAGTCACATCATCTATATTTCATTCCCTTGTGTTTACTGTCAAGCCATAATGAAACCACGAGGAATTCAGCATCACTTAGCAGTGTTCAAAAGCACTCTGGTCCAGCTCTGCAGAGCTGGACTGCAGTGTGCAGTGTTGCAGGAAGGAGAAGAATCTGATACCAATGACTTGTCTCCCCATTTTTATTTGCTATGCCCCCTGAACTGCAGCGATGGCAAGCAAGAGCTAGGCATGAGACAGGAAAGCCTTGCTCCTCACTCTAGTTACATCAAGAGCTGTCAGGCAAGCCCACAGGTGTCCACAATGGTTAAAGCCAACAGCAAACTACATGAGGGGCAGCAGGTGAAGACAAAGGTGAAAGCAGAAGGCTCATTTCCAGGATGATGCTCAAGGGACAGTTTATCCAAGAAGACTTCTGAAAGAGTGCCTAACTTGGATGTTTGGGCCTCTACCCAGCTCTAGTAATTTGGCTGCCTTCCCCCAGACCTAAGCCATCACTGACACGGGCAGCAGAGGAGAAAAGTATTTGCTGACAGAGTCCATAGGTGCACACTGGACGTGGTCATGGGTCAGGCTGTCCACATGGAGAAGCATCACCCACAGGGAGACGTGGGGATGCCTCCTGGTGCTCTGTCACCTCCATGCTCACCATCCTGCCCCTTGGCAGAGCACCCCTGGGCTCAGGCAGGAACTACTTCTTTGTCTGTTTATGAAGACCAAAATAAGTGGGGATGTTTCTCCACAAGCGCAGAAAACACAACAGCCCCTGGTCTGTGGGTAAAGCACGCAGCTGCCTTTGATGAGAGGCAGAGCAGACACCAGCTTTACTTGCACACCACTGGGGCAAAAACTGATAATAGGCCTACATTAAGACAGAGTAAATTAATAATCAGGAAAAATCTCTGCGCTGACGTTTTCTCCAGCCTGTGGGATCATCTCTGAGCAGCTAAAACTAGAACAGAGTGATTCCTGGGGAAGAAGTCATAGGGAAGAGATGCACTGGTCTGTCAAGGATGCAGCCAGCAGTACTTGGATAATCTTTTGAAAGTTTCTTTTCTCTTCTCTTCCCCAGCTTATGTTCCAAGTTAGGCCCTTGCCTTGTCTCTCACGCCTCATGATTTCTTCCTTAGTACCTGTGCTGGTTTGAGGCTAATTGGAATATTTTAATAGAGAAAATTACACTATAGGCTCTGAAAGGAAAACATGGTGATGTATATTTCACTCACAGGTTTGCTGAGATGTTTTGGGAAAATAACTCAAAACATTAGATAAGGCAGTCTCAGTCTGTCTCTCTCTGGGGGCACAGCATCTCGGGCAGTCTAGCTTCTGGCTCCTCTTTGCTGATTAATCTTCACTAACCACTTTCCTTCTGACCCACCCTGGCTGATCCTCCAAGCTCACCTTGTGCATAAGGCAAACCTTGGGGTAAGGTACAGGGGTGGGGAGAAGGTGGAAGGGTGGTTGGGAGCCCCTCCTGGGGTCTCTGATTTCTGGGAGGAGAGTTGTGTTTCTGTATTCCCTTTAACTTGTCTATGTCTGTAACTATTCCTGTCTATAGTGTCTATCTCTGCTTGTACATTGTGCTGAGCTGTAAATAGAGCTTCAGTCCCTAACTTCCAGCCAGCTGAGTTCTAGTCTGGGTCATTTTACAAAGTGTGGGGGGCAGGGAACTCCCAAACCATCACAGTACCATTCTCACTGAAGGATGTCTAATGCAGGATGTTTGAGGAGGCTCAGTTATCCTTTCTCTCAGAGGTGTTTACAGTGCCTAGGATGGATGGAGCTGGGCACGTGGTGGCTCAGCCAGCCTGCCACACAGCAGCTGTGTTGGTACTGCAATACACTGAAATCTTGCTATTTATATTTAACATCCCAGCTTTTCCAGCTTCCTTTTATTCCACATTGCACATTTCATATTCCTTCATGATACCTTTATAATTCCATGTCTCTTTTTTAAAGAACATACCCACCAGAAAGATCAAGCTGAAATGAGTGGAATTAAATAAGCAGGTAATGGTTCAGGCCCAGATCAGGGTAGGTAACAGACACAAAACGCTCTCTGTAGACCAGTATAAGGCTCTCTTTTTTAATGGATCACAAGAAGCTACAGAAGGTAGGACAGCTGCCATCCATCTGCACAAAGCAGTAGCCTTGAATGACCCTTCATGCTAGTACTGCTGTCAGGATCTTCCCACCCTTCAACTGTGGTAACTGGGACCAAGGATGAGCAACAAGGATGCTGTTTCTGCATATCACAGTATCACCAGGGTTGGAAGAGACCTCAAAGATCATCAAGTCCAACCCAGCACCACAGACCTCAAGACCAGACCATGGCACCAAGTGCCACGTCCAAACCTGCCTTGAACACCTCCAGGGACGCTGACTCCACCACCTCCCTGGGCAGCCCATTCCAGCAGTCAATGACTCTCTCAGGCAAGAACTTTCTCCTCACCTCCAGCCTAAACTTCCCCTGGCACAGCTTCAGACTGTGTCCTCTTGTTCTGCTGCTGCTTGCCTGAGAGAAGAAGGTAACCTTCCCCTGGCTACAACCACCTTTCAGGTAGTTGTAGACCGCAATAAGGTCCCCCCTGAGCCTCCTCTTCTCCAGGCTAACCAATCCCAGCTCCCTCAGCCTCTCTCCATAGGGCTGTGCTCGAGGCCTCTCCCCAGCCTCGTTGCCCTTCTCTGGACACACTCAAGCACCTCAATGTCCTTCTTAAATTGAGGGCCCATATGGGGCTGTATAGTAGTTTTATAGAGGTAAAGATCCAACTTGTCAGCATGTCATCTCCAGTCTTAGTTGGAAAAGGGACAAAAGGTTTATTGTGAATGTTTTGGCTGATTCTTATACAGACTTCTATACACAAACAGTATGACCAGAGTTTAAGTATCACAAGAGCTGATAGACCTTTTCCCCTTTGGTGATGTAAGGCTGAGTGACAGACTTTCTGCATGCTTCAGGGTAATAAATGAGACTACCTGTTTATAAAACTACAGGCAATGCTTTCCCACAGTTCAGTAATTGCACTGAGATGGGACCTTGATTGCTGGCGGTAGTAGGGGTCACTGCAGCAAGTGTTAAGTGGGAGAATTCAACTAAAAACTTCAGGGGATAAAACCCAGGGAGCTGAAGCATCTTGTGACTATTCAGCCCCAAAGCCCTGTCAGTCTGCCAGGACTGCCCTACCCAGGAGCTGGGAGTGAAGCAAAATGGTCCACTGTCTAATGCTCAAGAGCTCTTTAACCCACTCCATCTACAGCTGCTTTCTGTTACTCGCTGCTTTTAACCTAGTTTTCAACCTCCAGAACTCCTTGTGGCTGCAGCTTTCATTAGCAGAGACATGGTCCCCACTCAGTGCTCTCCAGAGAGGTAAGCTACATCCCCGAAGGGTCTTTTGGGGAAAGTTGTCTGATGCTCTCACAGACTAAGGGTGCAGTGCCCTGCAAAACAGAGGGAAGCATAACTTCAAGAGTGTATCTACCCCCTCAGCACCGAGGAGCAAACCTGGTGAAGCCTCTAGATGAGATTGCTCTTTTCTAATCACTGTGAGTTTTGTTTTGAAAACTGATGTGAAAGTTTGGGGTTTGTTTCTCTATGCCTCTTTCACTCTCCTTTGGGAGCAGCAGGTGAAGCAATATCTCTTTCTCTGCTTTTTCACACTTCCCTTTCCATGACATCTTATACAGGCAGCTGGGCAAGAGGCTTCCTTACACAAAAAGGGGCTCTGTACATGGCAGTGCAGCAACTTCCAGGAACTCCCAGTGGTCACAGATAGGCCCTTATGCCCAGCTGGGAAAGTACTTTCCTGCTGATCCTGCAGAAATCCTGATTTCCTGAAGGAAAATCTCTTGATACCACACAGACAGACCCTACAAGGGGAGTGCACTAGTCTGGGATCCCTGATGCAGAGGTGCTCACACATAGCTCAGGCATCTTCCTTACTTTGAGGATGTCCATCCATATCTTGTCTTCCCTCACAATGAGCTTTGGTCTGACAGAATTGAGAGGGAGTTTGGAAGTAAAATGTTATTTTAAAGTATTAAATGCCTAAGTTGAAGCCTTCTCAATTTCACACTCTGCCATCCACTTGGCCACTGAACCTAGAAGAGAGTATGAGGTTTTCAAAAGCTGATGCTTGTGCTGTCTTGGCAGAAGAGACTATGCTCTCTTTTGTTTGGCAGGTGAGAAGTTTCACTGAGAAGGATGGATGTAAACCGCCTTCAGTCCCAAAGCCTTGTAACTATGTCAGCAAAGCACTACACTTAGCTTTTTAGGTCTTCTGGGAGACTGGATTTATCAGCTCAGACATCCTGGCAATTATGCAGCCTGCAGTCTTGAACTAGACTGAGGCCAGCCAGACCAAAACACAGCCCAAACAAGTTTGCATCTGGTTGCAAAAGGTCATGTAAGACATACCTAGGACTACTAGTACCAGCTCAGAACACTTGGTTTAGGAGGTGTCAGTAGTGCCAGAAAGATGGGTTTGGGATGCTGAACATCAACAGCACAGCTGTTGCCACAATGGCTGGGTATGTTAACAGATCCTTACAGCACACCTTGGAGAGATGCTGAGGTTGGCATTTCTGTCCCCTCTTCAGAAGCAGGGATACTGCAGCAGGACTGAAGCAAGCAGTTCCCAGAGCCTCACACAAGCAGCCCACAAAGCCACAGAAGGAACTGTATTACAAGTGCCTTTGAACCCAGGCCTGCTGATGCTGGGCTCAGACAGCCTGTCAAGAGGAGACATGTCCCACACCTCAGCACTGACTGTCTTTCCAGCATCTACTGTAGGCTTTCAAGTGGCTTTAAAAACAGCAGGTTTGGCCTGATGGAGGTTTAACCACGAGAAGACCTGAGGCATCTGCCATCACAGCACATTCAATCTTTGAGATAATCCAAATCTGCTCCATCCCTTCCCCTGCCTGAATCTCAAAAGCCTGTTTTTTACTTTAGGGTGGCCTTTTAGCTGTGCTTACTGCCCCACCAGGCTTGCAGTCTTTCTCTCAGCACAAAAGACACTGGCTGCTCTCCACTCTGCCAGGTTGTGAACTGGATGGAGCTGGTTTTAAAACACACCGTGAACTGGAACAGCGAAAGAACCTAAGAGCAATCACTCTGCTGAATGTAGCAGCCTACATCCCCAAGGACCTCAGCACAACTGATTTACAAACACACCCACAACAACAAATGCTTTTCTTTTTCAAGCAGTCTCCTACGAAACTCAACCTCTGCAGGCCTTTTGCAATTAGATCTCATCTGAAAACCTGTATTAGTCCTCCCTTACTAAGCCTGTGTTGTAAGTATGTGAACCCCAGCAACACCCAGTGCAGACACACACTAGGGAAAAGCACGCACACCCTCCAGCCCTGCTTTTCTTTCTGTGCCTTCTGTGCAATGAGTTTGCGATCTCGCATCAAACCCCACAACTTTTCAGTCAGTAACATGAACAACTTCTCATTTCTTACAACCAGGGTCCCTTTCAGAGCTCCATCAGGCTGGCAAGTCATTCAAGCCCATAAGGCCCTACACAGGACACTGTTTCAGCAACACATGGCTTCTCAGCCAAGACAATCCAAGGCTGGAAGCTGAAACTAAACAAAGTAAAGCACAGAAGTATTTAAGGTTGAAGGTGATAAAGCACTGGAAGAGTGTAACAAGGTGAATCTTCCATTACTAAAAACAATTAAACCAAGATGTGATGTTTCATATATTCAATTCTGCACTTCAAGCAGGAGTCAACTGAGGGCAGTCCTGTGACTTGCTCTCTGCACGAGGTCAGACTGAGAAGATCACAAGAGCCTCTCTGATCCCATAACCCAAGAATTAATGCCTGGGAGGAGTTTCTTGTAAAATCTGTCAAACTACTGCCCTTTAAATCCCTACCTACAGCCCCTCTGCTAAGAAGTCACAATGCAGAATCAATTAAAGAGCAGGGAAGATGGAAAATGGGAAAAACAAGCAGCTACTGAATAATGAAGACCAAGGCATAGGGAAAGGATGACAGAGGTTTGAGCATTGCCCCTGCACAAAGCTGAATAGGACCTATTCTGGGCTCCTAGAGATCATGGGAGTTTTGCTATTATTGACTTCACTTTGTGTCCTCTGCAGTTAAGTAGAGGACACGGGTTTGCATTCTGCAGGGCTGCAAAGCCTGTGTCCTTCCCAAACATGGAACGGTCCCATCACACAGCCGACCTAAATGCAAAGTTATTGTTATTTCATTTTACAATCCCAACCAAAGTGCCTTTGCAGTTATAATTCTAAACCAAATCAGACTTCATATGATCAAAAGAAAAAAAGAAAAAAAAAAATTTAAATAAAAGAGGTATGGGAGAGGGGGGGAGAACTTCAGCAAACCAAGACAAAACAACCAAAGCTGCCTTTCCATTGTTTACCATTTTGCTGCTTTGGAATCAGAGAAAATAGAAACCTCCATTGGCAGATCTGGGTTTCTCCGTGCATTTCAAAAACGTTGGCAGAGAATCGTACAAGGAACGAAAACCGAACTGCACAAATCCTCAGAAAGCCACCAGAGGGTAGCAAAACATTTTAGAGCGCAGCGAACAGGAGCCAAGGCGAAACAGCGCAATCTGTGCCTACATCTCCCTCCTTGCGTTCTGTTTGCTATTTCAGTTTTTCAGGATCTTTATTCATCCCTGTCCAGTCTTTCATTCTAAGTGATGCCTTGATTTCTTTGTGCATACTCCACGTTATTTCTGCCCTGATTCTTGTGAAGAAATTAACTTCTCCCTAATTCTCTTTAGCGTCCGCATCACTTTCCAGGCCAGCTCTCCCCTGCAGCAGTGGGCAGCATGCAATATTGCACCGGGATGGCACGATGGCACAGTGGCAGGGTAGGTCCGAGGAGGGGAAGAAGGTCAAGAGGGCAAATAGCTGTTTCCAGTGGTTTAGAAAAAAAACCAGCTTTGTGATTAACTCCCTATGTTAGGAATCAAGATTGCCCCAACAGTCTTGCTTACACAGCATCCAAGTAACACCCAGCTTGAATTGCTGGTGGTCAGCCCTGAGGTTTTGCCTTTCTTGGAGCTGTGGAAAGTTTACCATGCTTTCCTCACCTCTCCAAAAGTCTCCACTCCCACTCCAGTTATGTGCAAAGCCCACGGCTACACAAGCACCTTAAGAAGCCAATGAATGAACCCCATCTTGACCTCTCTTGCATGCTTTCCACTGAGTGTTAGGGTAGGGAGACTTGCAAAACCTTTTTTATTTAAAGTTCCTGTATGTCAAATTCTCAAGCCACAACACAAAGAGCCCCATTGCCCTCTTTGGAGAAGCTTGTATGGAGCAAGGAGACCAGCCAGCAGCTCAGGGGGGTGGGGGGAAATAGTCTGGCTTTTAAATAGCCAACTTTTTCATGCCCAGTCTGCAGGAACCAAAAATAGCTCCCGAATATTTCAGCAAATCATTCCCAATAATTAAAATTGTGATGTGTTTGCTGTCAATTCCAAATGCAGCAAAAGCCATCAGATATATTATTCACTACAAATTATTCATCCAGCTGCACTTGCAGAGTTGAAAATTTCCATTCACTCAGACCTAAGTTTAGAGAAACCCTTTAGCTTCTCAATCCAAAGTTCTTTCGTATCTGTCCATGGATAAAAAAAAAATAAAAATTTAAAAAATCAGACAATCCAACATTCCCTTGCCTATCCTGTTGATTGAACACAGGTCTGCCTCACCCAGCAGGGTGACACTGTAGTGCACCTGACACTTTGCACTGCTTGTTGGGCTGCGTCTGTTCAGTGCGGTTCTTTCAATGACTGTTACAGAGGGACAAGAAGTCACTGACTGCACTTTCCACAAACTACCCCTAAACTGGAGTGTCCTACTTGCTCTGCTCTGGTGCTGTGCCCTCCAGGACGCAATGGGAGGTATAGGAACAGCTCTTGTACATTTCCAGGGAAAAGCTTCTGCCGCTGTACAGACCTTGGTTGTCAGTCCTGCCCCATCATAGAATCATAGAATGGTAAGGTTGGAAGAGACCTCAAGGATCATCTAGTTCCAACCCCCTGCCATAGGCAGGGACACCTCCCACTAGTACAGCTCACTCAAGGCCTCCTCCAACCTGGTCTTGAACACCTCCAGGGAGGGAGCAGCCACAACCTCCCTGGGCAACCTGTGCCAGTGCCTCACCACCTTCACTGGAAAGAACTTCCTCCTAACATCCAGTCTAAATCTCCCCTCTGCCAGCTTAAACCCAACAACAGTAGACACAGAGTAGAGGCTCCCTGAAGCAGACACCAAATCTCAAGGCATCAGAAGAGCCATATTCCTGCAGTGCTGTGAAAAAACCTCTAGCACCATCTAAGTCCAGTCCAGCAGTTCGCTCCAGTGCATGATCTGCATGAACTGCAAATGTGAAGCAGCAATGCTCAGCAGTAGAGCACACACTGGGCAAGAATCAGTTATAGACCTTTCTAAAGAAAGTATCCTGTATATAAGGCTGTTTTCATTTCTTTGTAGCTGAGGTCAGGACACCTCAAGGGCCCAACATACTTTAGAAGCACTAAGCATCCTTGGGAGGATAGTCAGAGGATGAGCATCTCAGTTAGAGATTCCCAACTGCCTGCTCAATATGTCTGGATGGTTAATATAAATTCATCTCTTATTACAAATCACTCAATCGAATTCTCCTGGACCTTCAGTCTCACATATTCTGGGACAAGACAGTGAGCTAAAACAGACCCTTTCTTCCATCTAAGTTAGTTGTGTGTGGTTCCAACTACAAAATCACTCCTTTCTTTTATTTTCACCTGAGTAAGCTTTATGTGTTCCTTAACACACAGCTGCTGGTAGTCTCAAAAAGAATAAATGCTCAGCAAAACATCCTGCATTACCTGATTAAAAAAGGAGGACTGCATTTCATTGCCATACACTTGCATGAGAGTGGCACCATATTGATATCATTGCCAGCATTGTTCTTACAGGCATTGCTCCTTCAGTGGGAAGTTGCAACTTCTCTAACTTTTGCCAAATGAAATAAACCTACAGAAAGTGATTCTCACCCTCTCCTAGACTACAAAAAAGCACCACCAAAAATGTTCACTTTTTTGATAGATAGGCAAAAGGTACAATAAGCAGCCCTCCAAGTCCTCTCCTACCTACTGTCTTCTCACAGCACAGTATGTCTAAACTTGAGGGCTTCAATTGATGCCTTAAGTGTCCACTTTCTGAACCACGGTGAGCCCCATTAAAGTTACTGTGTGAATACAGACAAGAGGTCTATGCAGTTTCTGGGAAGAATATTCTGACCAAGAAAACCAGTGGGGTTTTCAACTAGGCAGTTCAAAAGAGGGCATTTGCAGATAGTTTACATTTTCCATAGATGTGATTAGACCTCTACTTGGTGAGAGAGAACAGAGAGAGCTGCTGCCAACCAATCAAAGCACAAGACTCTGTGCGCCCTTCGTCCAGCCTCTTTGCGGTTCAGGTGTTCATTGACTCAGCTCAATACCCCTGGACTCTGGGAGCCTGAGACTAGGAACACACCTCCAACAAGTAAACTGCAATCACCCATTTTTATGGCTCCTTGTGGAATGGTTTAGGAAGATAGAACTTCTCTTTGTGATTTTTAGGATTCTTACAGAGAATAATGCCACAGAAAAAAAGTGGAGTATCTCTAATGCACTCTTTAGAAAAGACTGTGGGGATATAGAATCATAGAATGGTAAGGTTGGAAGGGACCTCAAGGATCATCCAGTTCCAACTCCCTGCCATAGGCAGGGACACCTCCCACTAGTACAGCTCACTCAAGGCCTCATCCAACCTGGCCTTGAACACATCCAGGGAGGGAGCAGCCCCAACCTCCCTGGGCAACCTGTTCCAGTGCCTCACCAACCACACTGCAAAGAACTTCCTCCTAACATCCAGTCTAAATCTCCCCTCTGCCAGTTTAAACCCATTGCCCCTTGTCCTGGCATTGCAAGACCTTGTCAATAATCCCTCCCCAGTTTTCCTGTAGGCCCCTTCAGATACTGGAAGGCTACTATCAGGTCTCCTGGAAGCCTTCTCTTCTCCAGGCTGCAAAGCCCCAACTCTCTCAGCCTGTCCTCATAGCAGANGGGCTCGGTTGGCTGTCTGGGCTGCACTCACACTGCAGACTCATGTTGAGCTTTTCATCAACCCAGACCCCAAGGTCTTTTTCCTCAGGGCTGCTCTCCAGCCATTCACCACCCAGCCTGGATTTGTGCTTGGGATTGTGCCTACCCAGGTGCAGGACCTTACACTTGGCCTTGTTGTATGTCATGAGGTTGGCCTGGGCCCAGCCCTCCAGCCTGTCCAGGTCCCTCTGGATGGATCCCTGCCCTCTAGCAAGTCAACTGTGCCACACAGCTTGGTGCTATCTGCACACTTGCTGAGGGTGCACTGATTCCTCTGTCCATGTCACTGACAAAGGTGTTAACCAGCACTGGTGCCAGCACTGACCCCTGAGGGACACCACTTGGCACTGGTTTCCAGGTGGACATTGTGCCCTTGATCACCATTCTCTGTGTGTGACCATCCAGCCAATTCCTTATCTAGTGAGTGATATGGGGAAACATCACACCAATATCCCAGTTCCCTGTTGAGCACTTCTGCTCCTCCTCATGATGTGTTGCACTGTCATTCCTGAATGTCACCTTGATGGAGAGAATGACTTCTTGGGAGGAGTTGTTATCTTGGAGCAACAAAAGCCACCTCCTTCAGAAATACACCCACAGAGGTGTGCAAGGCCAGGACAATAACATCACATCAGGCCATAATTAAAAGTTCTGAGCAGTTACAGCTCCACACTGACAGCCTTTTATGTAACAATTTAAACCAATTAAGGTAACAGCCTTCCCCATACTGACATGTCTGCACAAACATAGAATTATAACAGTGATGGAAAGGAGTTTGACAAACATTTAGCTCAGGGAACAAGAAAGCTAGTCAGGAGGTACAAAGCCTTTTCCAGCCTTGCTGCTACTGACTTCTGCAGGGCATTGTGAAGGCAGGGACAGGGACCAAAAGGCCTTTTCCCATTAAGTCCTTTTTGCCCAACAGATGCCCTCTCTTGGTTTGAACACTCCCGTTCTGTGGAGGATATGAGGAGTGTTGTTGCACAGCTGAGTAGCAATTTTATAGCTCAGGCATGGACATGCTGGCTTTCTAGGACCACAGATTTATAAGACTACCCTTTGCCTGGGATATTCATGATGTCCCAATACACAGAGTTAGCTGTGGCTTCTCAAGAATCATCTAGGAGACTATTTATTTCCCAAAACTCCTTTTAGTTCTTACAGAGTCAAAGCAGAAAAACAGTAGGAAGCAAACACAGGTAAGGGAGCACAGGGAAAGATAATCAAATCAGCAGAAAGAGAGGGGTTAAACCCAATTGTACACAGCCAGAAGACACACAGCAGTGCTGTGGGAAGACAAAGGCATTCATTTTTGGATCTAAGTGAGAACTGTATGAAATCTGGACCAAAGGCTAATAAAAGCAAAAGCCTGCTAACTGGTTAGATCACACATGTTCACAAGGAGCTTGCCTGGGTGCCTCAGTCTGCAAGACTTTAGATAAAGAGGGTTTAGAAGAAGCCTTAGTATAGAAAAACTGATAAAACACACAGCACTGCCTATACAACGTTGTACCTTTCCCAGTCAGCCCTTAGACCTCATCCTGAAAGCAGCAACACACAGAGCTAATGCCTGCAATGAAGCAGCTCAGCCCATGTGGGCTAGCAGGTATAGACAAGTCCCGAGGTAAGCCCCATCCTCTCCTATAAAACTTTTCAGATCCCATCATAACGGATGTTCTCCTACCAGAAAAACCCTAACCACCCCACCCCCACCAAGAATAGAGCTCCTTCAGTTGTTTTGGTCTTTATACCTTTGCATCACTGTATTAGCAAAGATTCTCCAACTAAAACTCTTACCACCGGTTCGGTGTCTCGCTCCAGTTCCAGACTGTTTTGATCCAGGTTGTTGCAGACTGAGTTCAGACTCAGTTATATTGCAAGGAAAGCTAAAACAAAGCTATGTGGTTTCAAGGAGCTTCCACTTCATTGAATATTCAGTCACAGAGAGTTATCCAGGGAAGACAGACTGTTTCTTGCCTACCAGAGTCAGCGTGGTGGTGCAGAGATTAGCTGCCAGTTGAGGCTGGGCAAGTGCCCTCCTCACCGGCAAGGTATTTTCCATTGCTAGCATTCAAAGATACACAGAGCCCTGCTTTTGGGACCATGTAACATAGCCTTGAGAGTGCCTTGAGGAACCAGTAAGTGTCCTACATGGCTTACAGACTTGCTGGGGGAGAATGTCATAGAATGGTCCAGGCTGGAAGGGACCTTCAAAGGTCATCTAATCCAACCCCTACTGCAGTCAGCAGGGACATCCTGCACGAGAACAGGTTGCACAAGGCCCTGATAAACATCATCTTGAATATCTCCAGGGAAGAGGCCCCAACCACCTCCATGGGCAACCTGTTCCAGTGTTCTACCACCCTCATAGTAAAGAAATTGTTCCCAACATCCACTCTAAATCTATTCTTCTCTAGTTTGAAGCCGTTGCCCTCACCCTGTCACTGCAGGCCTTTGGTAACAGTCTCTCTGCAGCCTTCTTGTGGGCCCCCTTCAGGTACTGGAAGGGGTTCTTAGGTCTCCCTGGAGCCTTCTCTAATCCAGGCTGAACAAACCCAACTCCCTCAGCCTTTCCTCATAGCAGAGGTGTTCCAACCCCCTGACCATTTTCATGGCTCTTCTCTGGATCTACTCCATCAGGTCCATGTCCTTTCTGTATTGAGGGCTCCAGATCTAGATGCAGTACTCCACATGAAGTCTCACCAGAACAGAGTAAAGTGGCAGAACCACCTCTCTGTATCTGGCACATAAGCTCAAAGCACTGTGTTTACATGGCTTGGTCTGGTTTTACCTGCTGCCATTCCACTCCACATTAACAACCACCATTCCCACTTCTCCACTCAGTGTGGTCACTCTTGCTCCTATCATATCTGTGTAGGTGTTGCTGCTGGGTTTCCATGGTCATATACAAAACTCATTCCTGTCTACCCAGAGCTTGGAGAGTTCTGCTTCATTCAGTTCCTCAGCTCTGCTTCCTCGTGTGGCTGAGAGCCTTGCCAAGTATCACATATCTGGGATCTAAATCCCAGAACAGACCACATCAGGATGCCAGTTCAGATATAACCCTACATAGCAGCACACACACAGGGTAGCCAATCACCTATATCACCTAATGTGTGTATCCACCACCACATAAGGAGTTACAGGTTGTCCTGCATGGCCTGCAGGCTGTACTAGCTCTGCTTGCACTAATGTGGATCTGTTTGGCTTCTTGGAGAGACTGAAATGGCACTAGACACCAGTGCTTGGTAACTGAACCTCACTCATAAAGTATCACAGTATCACCAGGGTTGGAAGAGACCTCAAAGATCATCAAGTATCACTGATACTGTGATACTGTGAAGTCCAACCCACCACCACAGGCCTCAAGACCAGACCATGGCACCAAGTGCCACGTCCAAACGCGCCTTGAAAACCTCCAGGGACGCTGACTCCACCACCTTCCTGGGCAGCCCATTCCAGTAGCCAAGTCTTTCTGGCCAGGCCAGGTTTTGTCTCAAGTCAGACAAACTGCGACCGAAGTGTTTTTGCCAGCTTTGTCAGCAAAGGCTGCTGCTCCCGCTAAAAGCCTTGTGTCAGGGGAAGCAGTGAATTGCTCTATCGGTTCCTACCACAGCCTCAAACATCTCTAAGAGAAGCACCTCAGGAATCTTATCACCCATTCTTTGCCCTATCTATTCCAACACCTTCCCTGAAGCAAGTCAGAGACATGCCAGGTGAGATGCTGTGCCAGGTACTCCTCGAGACTCGGCACTTGCCCTAGAACAGTGCAGTTCTCTCTCAGTTGTTCTTTATGCACAAAAATAGCAATGCTGACAGGGACCTTGCGACGTCTGAAATATAGTCTCTCGGAGAGAGATCTCCTTTCCTTAATCATTAATAGTGCAGCATTTCTAACATGGGCTGGCTGGTGTCCACATAAAGAAGAACACAGCCTGTATCTGAGGGCTAGAGCTCCACGATGCCTGTCTAGGGGCTACAAAAGCTGAGGAATAAAGTCAGTTGCCTAACCTGCACTCTGCAAGATGCGTGGGCAAGTGCAGGTTCAATATTTTTTGCCTCCTGTTTCATTATCACTTTCCCTGGGAAGAAGGGGGAAAAAAAAAAAAAAGTCAGTGGACCAAATTTTCCTTTTTTTCTGATTCTGAAGAAGTAAAGTAGCTTGGCTGAGTGGGGAAAAATGTTCACATTTCCCACTAAGGAAAACTGTGTGGGAAAAGAGCATTTGCAGAGCATGTGGCATAACAGGAAAGTATTGTCAGATTACCTGGAGAATTGATACTTGCCTCCACTAAAGCTCTATTTTTGTCCAAAGCCCTTCTTGCAAATTCTCAGAGAGGAGATTATACAGATTTTCTCATGGTATTTCAGATTAACTGCTGCATAAGAAATGGAGTATCCTCAAAAGGAGGCATCTATAAGTTTCTAATTCGCATATTTGCCATTTCATAGAATCACAGAATGGTAAGGTTGGAAGGCACCTCAAGGATCATCTAGTTCTAACCCCCTGCCATAGGCAGGGACACCTCCCACTAGTACAGCTCACTCAAGGTCTCATCCAACCTGGCCTTGACCACCTCCAGGGAGGCAGCAGCCACAACCTCCCTGGGCAACCTGTGCCAGTGCCTCACCACCCTCACTGCAAAGAACTTCCTCCTAA
>VWZE01014972.1:210710-280983 GCA_013396675.1 Eubucco bourcierii
CCCTCTGACCATCTTTGTGGCCCTCCTCTGGACCCGCTCCAACACTTCCATGTCCTTCCTGTGCTGAGGGTTCCAGAACTGCACACAGTACTCCAGGTGGGGTCTGATGAGAGCAGAGCAAAGGGGCAGAATCCCCTCCCTTGCCCTGCTGGCCACACTGCTCTTGATGCAGCCTAGGACTCAGTTGCTGTCTGGGCTGCATGTGCACACTGCAGGCTCATGTTGAGCTTTTCATCACCCCAGACTCCAAGGTCCTTTTCCTCAGGGCTGCTCTCCAGCCATTCACCACCCAACTTGGGGATATTTGGAGATATTAAGAATGTATATATTTTTAATGAAGATATAGAATACCATAAGGGGGAAAATAAGTCAAATTCACCACTCTATCAATCAATCATGGAATGGTTTAGGTTGGAAGGGACCTCCAAAGGTCAGCCAGCCCAACCCCCTCTGCAGTTAGCTGGGACATCCTTAACTAGATCAGGTTGCCCAGAGCCCTGTCGAGCCTCACCTTGAATATATCCAGGGATGTGCCTCAGCTATCTCCCTTGGCAACCTGTTCTGGCGTTCCACCACCTTCATAGTAAAGAACTCGTTCCTAACATTCAATCTAAACCTACTCTTTGAAACCCTTGCCCCTCATCCTGTCACTGCAGGCCTTTGTAAACAGTCCCTATGTAGCCTTCTTGTAGCCCCCTTCAGGCACTGGCAGGCTGCTATTAGGTCTCCTTGGAGCATTCTCTTCTCCAGGCTGCACACCCTCAGCTCCCTCAGCCTGTTCTCACAGCAGAGCTGCTCCAGGCCCCCTGCCCATTTTTGTGGCCCTCCTCCAGACCTGCTCCATCAGGTCCATGACCTTCCTGTATTGTGAACTCCAGAGCTGGATGCAGTACTCCAGGAAAGGTCTCACAAGAGCAGAGTAGAGAGGCAGGATCCCCTCTCTCCATCTCTGGCCACACTGCTTTGGCTGCAGCCCAGGCTGCCATTGGCCTTCTGGGCTGCAAGTGCTCACTGTCTGCTCACGTCAAGCTTCTCATCCACCAGCACCCCCGAGTCCTTTCCTGCAGGGTTGCTATCTATCACCTCACCCCCTAATCTGTGTTGGTAGTGAGGATTGTTCTAACCCAGGTGCAAGACCCTGCACTTCTTGTTGAACCTCATGAGGCTCACCTGGGCCCAGTTCTCCTGCCTGCACTGAGTGTAGTGTGCAATGACTCCAGGTTCCACAACAACATCATGCTGGAACTGTGCTTTCAACACTAGCCTTCAGTGTATTCTCATCATGCAGTGGAGAAGCCACAGGCTGAGATGGATCACACCCAAAGAGTTCTTCTAATGCATGAAAAACCTTTTTGTCTGAAATTGATCGTATCTCTAGTATATCCCATCTCAGATGTGCTGAGTTCATAGTGTCTTTCTAGCTGATTTTATTGCAACTTTGCAAATGGTAAAAACTGGGATATGAAGGTTTGTAGATGAAGACATTTAAAGAGAAAATGGGGCAGAAAAAAAAAATCAAAAATTTGAGGATAAAACATACTGACTGTATTCACATAGCTTAACAGACTCAAACATAGGCAAAAAGCTCTGCATCACCTAAAACCTGAGTTACAGTTTAACTGTCCAGGAATACCAAGTCCACACCTGTGTGAATATTCTGCCCTGGTGAGGCCACATCTGGAATATTGTGTCCAGTTCTGAGCCACTCAATTCAAGAAGGACCTCAGGAAACTGCTTGAAAGATTCCAGTGCAGAGCCACAAAGATGCTGAAGGGAGTGGAACACCTCCTTGCTGAGGACAGGTTGAGGGAGTTGGGGCTCTTGAGTTTGGAGCAGAGGAGCCCGAGAGGTGCCCTCATTCATGTTGATAAAGATGTGCAGGGCAGTGTCAGGAGGGCAAAGCCAGGCTCTGCTCAGTGATGCCAAATGACAGGCCAAGGGGCAATGGGGGCAAGCTGGAGCAGAGGAGATTCCATATGAACATAAGGAGAAACTTTTTAACTGTGAGGGTGACAAAACCCTGGAGCAGGCTGCTCAAAAAGCTTGTGGAGTCTCCTTCTCTGGAGACATTCAAAACCCACCTGGATGCATTACTGTGTGATGTGCTCTAGGTGATCCTGCTCTGGCCAGGGGGGTTGGGCTGGATGATCTTTTGAGATCCTGACCAACCCCTAACGTTCCATGATTCTGTGTGAAAAAGTCCCTCTGCAACTCTCACTGCCACTTCACTGCAGGTCCCAGATTTACCTCATGAGGTTTTCCAGAATGTTCTATATTCCAGTATCTGCTTGTGCAAGCAACAACTCTCTTACATTTTCATATTCAATGGTGAATCGGAAGAGTAAAGGCTGCTCTTTGTAATGCATCACCTTTGTGAGTGGATCCAACAAGGTCTCAATGAAAAACCACAAGCTTTTATCCATACCCATCAACCTACCCAGAAATGCACAGAGAATTACCACAGAAATAAGGAGCTTGGCACCCTTGAAACCTTCCTGAGTGTCTTCTGGAGATGTAGCATGGTCCCCTAACACATATACACTATTGGTGGTCTTCAAAACATGGCATAAATTATTTGGCATGTGAGATTATAGGGATGTTCAGCCTGGAGCATAGAAGGTTCCAGGGAGACCTAATAGCAAACTTCTAGTACCTGAAGGGGCCTACAAGAAGGCTGCAGAGAGACTGTTACCAAAGGCCCGCAGTGACAGAATGAGGGCAATGGCTTTGAACTAGAGAAGAACAGATTTAGATTGGATGTTAGGAACAAGTTCTTCACTATGAGGGTGGTGGAACACTGAAACAGGTTGCCCATGGAGGTTATTGGGGTCCCTTCCCTGGAGATATTCAAGGTGAGGCTTGCCAGGACTCTGAGCAACCTGACATAGTGGAGGATGTCCCTGCTGACTACAGGGCGGGGTTGGACTGGATGACCTTTGTAGGTCCCTTCCAGCCTGAACCATTCTATGATTCTATGACATCTTCAGCAATACAGGTTCAGTAATCATAAAAGCTGATGAAGCACAACAGCAAGGGAGATCTCTTTTCTCTGTCTCAGTACAGCCAGAATGAATTGTTTCAGTATGGCAGCACAACCAGTGCAGAACATTACACCTAGAAATGTTTTTCTTACACTGCATGTTGCTGAGGTTGTACGTTTTGCAAACAGAAAAAGAAGAGAGAAATAACACTATGAAAAAAGTTAATAATTTTATGGTCCCCAACTTAAACTTCATCCCCCATCTCCCCTTCTCCAGCAGATGTTACACATGCAAAGTGGAATCCCAATTTAACCAAGAGCCAATCTTTGCATCAGACTAGTGCTGATACAACCATATGGTTAGAAAGATTTTTTTCTCTCCCTCTGCTAGCTACCACCTCACATCTTGTAAATGATGCATCTTATGACCACTATCAGCATTGATTATAAAAGGTATCTGCCTTCAATGACAGAGAACTGGGACCAGCAAGATGACGCAAGGAAGGTGCCAGGCTGTCTGTGCTCGCTGCAGTCCCCACTGTTCACTGATGAGAGGGCACCAGCACATTTTAAAGCAGCTGCTTATGCAACCAAGCTGCTAGCAATGAGGTATGGGGTAGAGAGGTGTGACTGAGCTGCAAGAGGTAGGAGGGAAAGGGAAGTGCTGGACTCTCTGGGAGCAGGAGAGGGAAAGTGAGGGAAGATTAAGACACTGGGAAAATATGGCATTTGGGATGCAGAGACAACCCAGATACTTTCCTGGCCTGCTTCCTGCCCCACACAGCCAAGAAGAGGCACCTTGAAGCCAGACCTGCCCAGGTGTCCAGAGCACATAGGTAACCATTGGTGCAAACCCACAGATCTCAATGGTTCCTGCTCACACGAACACCACTAGGATATTTCCAGGTACAAAATCATCTCCAAACCTGAATGGCTATGTTTGCAGAGCACTGTGCCAGGCTCTAGCCTTGCTGTTGTGGATAAAGCTACCCCAGTGACTGCACCTGAGGCAAACTGGATAAAGTAATCACAGATAATCCAGATTAGTGACATTTCATCTTGGAAAGAGAAAGCAAGTGAAGCTGTTACAAATATGACGTTGACTGAGGCCCACAAACAACTGATATGACCCTAAAATGTCAAGCAGCCTGTTCCAGACACCCACTGGCATGGATCCTCACTTCATACAGGCTCACCATGAATACTTAAAAATTATCTGAAAAACAAACAACAAACAAACAAAAAACCCCAAAGCAGTTTACTACTCCTATGGGAAGCTGTTCCAGAATGTTGTCCTTTTCTTCATCACAATCTCTAAGTTTGAGCCTATATGCATTAATGTAGCCCAAATACAAGCAACGAGACTTTTAAATAATTTCCAGGAATCACAAGGATGCTGCCACCTGCACACAAAGAAACCACTCACTCTACAGCACACACCTGCATGCTGCTACCTCTGGGGAAGGGAGAGGGTGAGGTGGGGGCAGCTGCAAAGTCATTCAGGAAAGATGCTGCTATGTGATGGTTCTTTAGTCACTTGGGTTTATGTTATCTGATTTAATCTACCCAAGCTTTGGGTGCTAACAGTAACCCTTAATAGCAGACACTGTAGAGAGGACAGGCATTGGCAAATGGGCAGATTAAAGGTCTCAACCCGAAAGATAGCCCAGATGGAGGCTGCACATCGCCTGCTGTGAATCTAGTGTCACAGTGGTGAGACATGAGGCCCCAGCACTGTCCATTCACACCTCTTTGCAGCCAAGACCAGTCAGGGCTGGAGAAAATGAGAGCGTTTCTTTGAAGTAAAGGCTCACAGAAAGTGAAGGAGAAACCAAGGTACCAGTAACTCCTTCCCACATTGCAGAATCTCATTCTCATCACTGCTTTCAAAAACTTAAAAATCAAAGCTACAGTCTGGGGAGCATCTGCCTTGATTTTCAAATAGAGGGCAGAGAACTACCACCAAGCTCGATAAAAAGCAACAGACTTCTGCCTGGATGCCCCAGGCTAAATTAATTGAGCTGCAGATTACACAGTCGAGTACACAAAACTAGATCTCATACCAGCAGACTGCACCATTTGACTGCCAATCTCAGTCTGGAGGGTGCACAAATGCAGCTCTGCAGTAGCGATCCTGTGCAGAGCTCAGCAGGTTAAGGCCATTGCTGGAAACCCAAACAAGTTATTTAGCTTCTGACATCTGCACCACAAAGTTACATCACTCACAAGGTAAACTTTGCAAAGTTTATGAACCTCACAGAGTGTCAGAGATCTACTGCTGCAGAGATCTACTGCTACAAGTCCTCAGTTTTTGTGTTTGCAGAGACAGGCCTTTGCAATGGGAATTCTAACTGACATTTGGATTTAGCTAAGTCTTGGCCAAGTATTTCTGCACACAAAGAAACTACGTTGAAATAATAACTATTTACATCCCCTACATGTAGCAACACCACCAGATGCTTAGCTTCATGTGCCACTTTTAAAGAACATTGTATTTCTGTCTTATGTTTGCAGAATTGGTAGGTTTCCACCTGAAGTTTTTGTACTTTTTTGTATCTTCCAGCTCAAATAATTTAACTCTTTTTTTTATTTAGCTTATTTTTTAATTACTTGCTACTTTGACTGGGAGCAGCACTTACAGAGGCACATCATAGAATCACCCAGGCTGGAAGGGACCTCTAAAGGTCATCTAGTCCAACACCCCTGCAGTAAGCAGGGACATCCTCAACTAGATCAGGTCACCTAGAACCCCATTAAGCCTCACTCTGAATACCTTCACCTCAACCACCACTCTGGGCAACCTGTTCTAGTGCTCAACCACCCTCGTTGCATTCATCCTCTGAAGCATTTCCCTCCAAATGAGGTTTCAAAAGGGACAAAGAAAATAGTGACTAAAGGCTACAAGAGTGGGCAGTCCCCAGCTTCTAGCAGTTATGCCCTGCCACTCCTAGGCACAACAGGACTACAGCAGGTAGAAGATTTAAGGGAGCACAAGTTTTGAGACATACCCCAGGAGGCTCAGGAATTGCTTTGCCATTTCATAATGCTAAGCAGAGACAGGATAAAGAGATGACAGACTGAGGCAAACTTTGATGCAAAGTAAGATGGACCATTAAGAGCCATCACTAATTGCCATTCCTCAGATGGGAGCTTGGGTAGCCCTTCGAAACATCACAAGCAGCTTGAATTCCTTTATTGATATTTACTCTTCCTTCACCCTTGGTGATTTACACAAATAAGAGATTAGAGGAAGGAAGGAAAGGCAGCAATAGCAGGAGGGAAGAGAAGGGTAATTAGCACTGTCAGGATTGAGAAGATCAATAGGGTCCTAGTGATCAGGAAAAAGACAAGAGGAAAGAAAAGGACTGACAGGCATTTAGTATTTCAAGCACAGAAAGGTTCTTGCTTATTATGACTATGACAAAGCAGAAAAAACACACCCCAGAACACACATTGATTAAAGCAGCAGGCATCTCCCTTGGATGCCGAGACTCAGCAAGGGGTCACAGCTTCCCAAGGAGGCAAGCATTTAGATTTCAGCTATTCCGAGACACGGACCATATGCTGGGACCATCTGGAGGCTGCTTTATTTGATGGATGTTAGATGCCTCCAAAGGCACCAGGCAAGAGAGCTGAAATATTGGTAACTGATTGATGCTGAGGGCACTTAAGTAAAGATGACCCCGCTTCTTTAAAATTCACACCTGCTCCACAGGAGAAGCTCAGAAATAGCCTTCCCAGTGGAGATGATAGCTTCTATGGCTTTCAACAAGCGGTGGCTTCTGCTAAAGCATGCCATCATCACTGAACTGACACAGATGGTGAGTTCAGTGAGCTGGCCTCAGCTGTGCTCCCAACCAGCAGTCAACAGCTGACCCAAGGCACCAACTGAAGCATCTCATTCAAAACCAGACCTGAACTGTCACCACATCAGCAAAAGATATATAAAGCCTATGACACAAAGTCCCTCCATGTCTTCAGAAACCTCTCCCTGCTCCTTCAGCATCTCTTGCAAAGGCTCACCAGGAAGATAAGCTCCACTGAGGCACCACCACAGTGCAACAAAGCAGAGAGGACAACCGTGAGCAGCTCCTGGCTGACAGCTTTGCAGCACAGCTCATGAAGGACATTTGTCCTTTCATCTTCAGAAGACAGGATGCCAGGGCACAAACACTGACAGGTCAGAGAGTAAAGGACAGGTCATTTCTCCAAGCCACAGCAAATCCTTATTTCACAGCTGAAAAAACCAAACCAACAACCCGAAAACCACAACAAACAAACACCACCACAAAACCAACAGGAGACACTCTTGGAGGCGGGTGGTGTTTCTCTGTGTCTTAATATGCTGCACATCTAGCAGACACCAGAAGTATCTAAGTCATGAAGATCAGCAGGGAGAAGGCCACTTGCACTACTACAATTAGACCTGTTGCTGAGACCTGTACAGGGAATCATGTTTTGTCTCACACCAGCAATGGGTGGAAGAAAGCATAGAGTTCTGACAGCCTCTGCAAGCAAAGAGCAAGCAAGAGAGCCCAATAAACACATCTCTAAGAGCAGCTTGTAGAATGCAGCTCAACAGACCACCCTGAACTTTGCCACTGCCTGGATAAACAACCGTAAACACTTTCTCTTCCCCGGCATTCAACAGCAGAGCTTGGGAAATCATCTGAATACAAATGCTCATTACCCTTAGCATATGGAGAGCTCCATGACTCAACATCCAAGGACAGAGTGTAAGACATGCTGCCTTTCCCTCAGCTTGCTGTGCTGTCTTAATAGTTCCCAGGATTATGGTGCATGGAGCACCGAGTTGCTGAATTCTAAGCCCCAGGACTTGGCGATGCGATGTTGGTCCTGCTTTGTGCTCTGATTCTTAGGGAAAAGAGGAAAGCAGATGTGAGGCTGTCAGCACCCTCACTGTTGTGGCCTCAGCCTCAGAGATTGCCTGCAAAGCTCTGCACACAGCCTGGGATGAGGTACAAGGGTTCTGATGCCAGAGTTTCCCAGTGTGGCTTTGGAAATTGGGAGTTGACAAATCCCAGTTTCTCTTGGCTGTTGCTGAACAGAGAAGCATGAGTCCTTTGTGAGGGCAAACTGAATCAGGTGACAGGAGCTGTGGCAATTAATGGTGGCTAAGAGTTAGCTTCTGCCTTGCAGTGTCACAGGGATATGTATCTAGAAAGGATCCGAGGGAGGAGGAACTTTCTTGGGTGATGAAGAGAAGGCTTCGAGGAGACCTGATAGTAGCCTTCCAGTATCTGAAGGGGGCTTACAGGAAGGCTGGAGAGGGATTATTGACAAGGTCTTGCAATGACAGGACAAGGGGCAATGGGTTTAAACTGGCAGAGGGAAGATTTAGACTGGATGTTAGGAGGAAGTTCTTTTCAGTGAGGGTGGTGAAGCACTGGCACAGGTTGCCCAGGGAGGTTGTGGCTGCTGCCTCCCTGGAGGCGTTCAAGGCCAGGTTGGATGAGGCCTTGAGTGAGCTGTGCTAGTGGGAGGTGTCCCTGCCTATGGCAGGGGGTTGGAACTAGATGATCCTTGAGGTCCGTTCCAACCTTACCATTCTATGATTCTATGATTTTGCCACTTAATGCTTGCCCACAGAAGACCTCAGCTAGCTGTGCAGCACAAGTCAAGCAGGTGTCTTGGAGTTGGACTAAGCACAACTTACATCCCACTGGATTTCTTCATTAGCTGGCAGTGAAATGATGTCTCCTTACACATCTGGAGATCAAACCAGAACAGAGTAAAGGCAAAGCAAGAGAGTTCTACCCATTCAGGCTGCAGCTTTGTGCTTTCCATTGTCAGCTCAGACAAGGACCGGTATTTGGTAGAGTCAAGTGACAAGAAAGTACAGAAGAAGGGTTATAAATATGCATCAGAGTCTGAGGCTAGAGATCAAGGGCAATTTTATGAGAAAATAATTTTAGCATCAAAATGTGGTGGTGAGAGTGTATGTGAATGTGTAGAGCTTCATAATGGCAAGCAAATGATCCTGTTCTTCCTCCTGGATAGGAGGAATTGAGAGCATTAAAACTGTGACCCGACTTAAATCTCTGTCTTCTCCCACTCAGAAACCTTTTGGGAAGGAGGCTGTCTTTAGCATGCAACTGTTCACCTGGTACAATCTCAAAGGCAGATACCTGTCACAGTTACTCACAAACCAGAGTCACAGCTAAGGTTTCGATGTAGCTGCTTTACATCTTTCAGACAATCAGTCCCACACTGTGTGTGGAAATGAGTGACCACTCCAGGAATGCCCAGTGCCAGTATTAAGGAAATATTACCACACTGAAATCTCACCAACCTAGACATTTCAGATAAGGAATTCTTAATTAGAGAATGTTCCCCTAAATAGAGACTGTCTCAAACTTCAACTTCAAAGTAAACTGCATGGTAAGAGGCTTTGTGGGATACTTGACTTGAACAGACTGCTGGTGGGTTAGCAGATCCAACAGTGATTTATTTCCCCCTGGCCTAGAAAACAAAGGATCAGCACCAAAATCCCTAAACTGAGAGTAGTGCTTAGATTTCATCTACTCACAAAAACACAAGGGAATGTTGCTCCACTTGCCAGAAACACTTCACCTGGTGACACCAGTTACCGTGGGACACATCAGATAAACTCTTCAACACTAGCTTAGATTTTTGGAGGAGGCTCCCAGACCACTGCAACGCACAGTAAGGAAAGCAGAGCAGCAAGCGATGCTGCACTCATTTCCATGGTGTTGGGATTGCTAACTTTTCTAGCTCAGCATTACGAACCAAGTAGCTGTCCCTTTTCTGCATACTTAAACAACCTTCATGGAGGAATGCATGGGCTACATTTTCTAATGAGGGAAAAAAGTCACAAAGCAGAGTCTTGTTCAGGCAGAAGCTCTCCACACATTGATCTCTACAACCATGGATTAGCATCAAGGTGCAGCACTCCCTCAGCTCAGTGAACTATTGACAGATCTGGGTCTTGGATTTGTTACAAATCCAACCCTAAGCCTCCCAGTACTCCAGCAGCCCTTGGGCCAGTTAGGAGCAGGTAAGCACACAGCAGAAGCACAAGGAGGATGAAGGCAGCTGATGTTCTCAAGACTGAATTGTTATCCCTCGCTACCCAGATGAGCAAACGATTCTCAAGCATATGTGGCCATTACCTAGGCCCATATGCTAAAACAAATAATATATCTGTCTCACTTCTGCAACATCCTTTCATCCAGACACACTACAAATGGCTCATCCAGTATCTTTCCCATCGCAAGGAGAGCCATTAGCTTCAGTAGGTGCAGGAACAAAGTCCATTAAAGCTTACAGCATGCTAGTACAATTATCTCCATTAGTGGGGAGGTAAACTGAGACACAGAAGGACGCAGATTTTCCTCCAAGGTCACACAGTAAATCTACTGCAGAGCAGAAACAGAAATCAGTGCTTCTCATTTCCAGCCCAGGCTTTGACCATAATTACAAGTGAGAGATGAAATTTGGCTCCCATTCTAGA
This sequence comes from Eubucco bourcierii, assembly GCA_013396675.1. Lineage (NCBI taxonomy): Eukaryota > Metazoa > Chordata > Aves > Piciformes > Ramphastidae > Eubucco > Eubucco bourcierii. Next base: position 221,186 of record VWZE01014972.1, read on the forward strand.
GGTTGGGGAAGTTCAAGACCTTGAATCTATTCTTGGCTTTTGCTTCCTGCTTTAACATGTGACTTTGGATAGGTCACATTTTGATGCTTGCTCATTTGGAGTGACTTAGGTTCCTCATATATGCAAAATGGAGCCATTAATAACATTAGGCTGTTTGCATGCAAATAAAAGCATTCTGTGCACAGGAGGTCTCATTTTGATACTGTCATCTTCTGGTGACAACTAATTCTTCGCCTGCTGCACCCCACCAAAGAGCAGTAACAGCAACACCCCTCACTTAGCAGATAAGCTGATGGCAGAGACGAGTTCAGGCAAACCAAAGAAATCTCAACAACATGAATCACCTTTATCCTCTCACTAGGTGCTGCAGAACATCCACACTAATGCAAGGAACAATCTTCCCATCCCTGCCTCAAATCATCTCCAGTGTGAGGTACTATACTTTCAGGGGTTGTCCTTGGCCAGAAACCATTCTGTTGTTACCAAGATCTGGTTAGGTAAAAGTGACTGTTGGAAAGCAGCGACTCATTCAAATGAAACTGTTTCAATGGAATTGCTTTTCAGAATGGAGCTTAAGTTTTAAACAAACAAACAAACAAAAGATCCTCAATTGCCCCAAACAACAAGAGGGAAAAAACCAAAAACAAAAACAAAAAAAACCCAACAAAGCCCAAGGAGATCTGATGCTCAAGTTCCCTCTTGCTTGCCTGTTCAGAGTCCTGCTTTGGCCCAGTCTCCAAGAAGTTTTTGTGTCCTGGTGGAATTTCTGAGCTTAGCACTTTCTTTCTCCTCCCTTTAAACGTGTTTCTAGCTCCATTATGAAACAACTGAACAACTTGAATTCATTTTTGTGTTTCTCAATCAGGTTGTAAACAGACGTTTCAAACTGCCTCACGTTCCCAGCAAGCCCCACCCAGGGTTTCACGAACCCTGGTGAGCAAAATGGTACAGTATGCACTTAGAGCATCTCTGAAAACAACACCATACAGGATAAGCACTGTTTCTGAAGATCACTTAAAGTAAGAATTCCATCATTTGTTGCTTACTAAATTTAGTTTTAATTATTGGTTTGCATTTAATCACTGCAGGACCTCCGAAAGGGACGTTTGGGCAGAAATCCTTTTGGGTGATTATTCCAACATGACATTTTAGGTTTTGATCTGTAGAGCCTTACAAAATTCTGGGTTAGGTACATGGACCCCCTTAGAAAGTTGTTATTCACAGATTTCAGGGCAGTTTTTCTTAGTGGCTTTTCATGAAATCTTTAGAAGCAGTCCATGAATACCACTTGCTTGATAAATCTGTTGAAAGGAACAAAAATCAAGTTAGAGGCAACGGTCTGTTCTGTAGGGAAAGAATCCTGAGAATCTTTTGAAGGGTCCAAATAACCCAGTTCCACCCAAGCTGGGCAGAGCCTGGAGTAGTACTCAGATGCATCACTCACGCAGGCTCTCCCTGGGATTATACACAAGAGAGTTTGAAAACTTAAGTCTTTTTTTGCCTGCAAGACAGACCTTGTATCCTCTGGCCAGACAGTAGAGTCAGCTCAGCTGCTCTGTGTCAGGCAGCACACCGAGTGTCAGACACCTGGTGGCACTGGAGGGGAAGAGGTTTAGCTGCACACCTTTCTGTGAGACTGGTTCCAAATCCTCATTAGGTCACATTCAAGTCACAGGCTCACAGGATGTCAGGGGTTGGAAGGGACCCAAAGAAATCGAGTCCAACCCCTCTGCCAGAGCAGGACCAGACAATCTAGCTCAGGTCACACACTCTGGGGAGCCTGTACCAGTGCTTTGGGACCCTTACACTAAAGAAGTTCCTCCTTGTGTTGAGGTGGAACCTCCTGTGCTGTAGTTTACATCCACTGCTCCTTGTCCTATCCCAGGTAGCAAGTGAGTAGAGCCTGTCCCACCCTCCTGACCCCCAGCCCTCAGATATTTATAAACATTTATTAAATCCCCTCTCAGTCTTCTCCTCTCTGGACTTAAAAGTCCCAGGTCCCTCATCCTCTCCTCATCAGGCAGAATTCCAGTCCCATAACCATCCTTCTGGCCCCCTGCTGGACCTTCTCCAGCAGATCCCTGTCCCTCTTAAACTAGGGAGCCCAAACCTGAAGGCAGTACTCAAGATGCTCACCAGGGCACAGCAGAGGGGAAGGAGAGACTTTGGGAGATAGTTAATATTAACTCCTGTTTCACAGGAAATGAACCTCATTCCCACAGCAAGAATAAGAGGAAAGGACAGAATTAACAAATAGGACTTCTCATTAATCCTATCTTTGGGGACTTCTTTCTCAGCGGAGACCAAAAGGCAGGATGAAGATGTGAATTGTGCTGTGCTCTGTCTGGGATGTTGAGCTTGTGATTGAGAGCGGGTTGAGAGTAGCTCTGAAGAAAGGGACTTGGGAGTGTTGCTGAGAAGCTCCCCCATGAGCCAGCAGTGCCTTCATGTAGCTCAGAAGGCAGTTGTGTGCTGGGCTGCAGCAAGAGGAGTGTGGCAAGCAGGGCAAGAGAGGGGATTCTGCCACTTGACTCTGCTCTACTGAGACCTCACCTCAATCTCATCATCCTCCAGTCTGTATTGATACCAGGGATCATCCCAACCCCAGTGCAAGACCTTGCCTTTGGCCTAGTAGAACCTCACGAGGTTCACACATGCCCACTTCTTGAGTTTAGCCAGGCCATTCTGGATGGCATCCTGTCCCTCAGGTGTGCCAAGATGCATGCAATCCCACTGGTCTAAGTCACTGAAGAAGGTATCAAACACTGCTTCCAGTGTAGACTGCAGAGGGTTAACCTGTTTGAGAATTCTACATATCACAGAGCAAGGCCTAGTTCTGAATCAATTTCCATGAAAGCTGGAACGAATAAAGCCTTCAGCCTTGATTTTAACGTTTCTGATGATGAAGAGTTCACCGTATTCCTCACTACCAGAGACTGTTCCCATGGTTAATTACCCTCACAGGTAAACTTCTCTCTCTGGTCAGAGTGTGCCCACATTTCACTTCCAATCACTGGATCATGCTGTAGATTAAAGAGCTGCTCTTCATCCATCAAATCAAACTCCTGTAAGTCATATTTTGTGGCCATTCCCAGGCCATTCTCTGACTTATCTCTGATGTTCCCTCCCCACACTATTTATTTCAATTCTAGGTATCAGAAACTGTCTCAGGTATATTCTGAGAGATCACACAAGTCCTAATTTCTGAGAAGATGTAATCACCTCACTGCTCCAAATTTCTGTGTTTGCTGTCTCACAGATGGAATTTGCCTTTGTTCAGCTACCAGCAGGAGCTCCCCTCACTGGATCTTTGCTGCTGGGGAAGCAGCCACACCCTTGCTAACTGCAGGGAGGGTTGCACTAGATGACCTTTGGAGGTCCCTTCCAACCCAGACCATTCTAGCATTCTACTGAACCCATACTCACAGGCACCATGAATGGGAAGAAGGACTGCTCAGATTAAATTCCAACTGTCTAGTCAGTGGCTCTACACCTTCTCAGACTTTCTTCTTCTCAGAAACACGCCACCTTTTCAATCCTCTGTACCCAAGCACCTGCTTTTACAAGTCAAACTTTACATATTGTTCACTTGTGTCGATTCACTAAGCAACTTGATGGCTCTCCATGAAGCTGCTGTCTTCACCTTCATAGGAAGGGCATGGAAGTGTTGGAGTAGGTCCAGAGGAGGGCCACGAGGATGATCAGAGGGCTGCAGCAGCTCTGCTATGAGGACAGCCTGAGAGAGTTGGGGCTCTGCAGCCTGCAGAAGAGAAGGCTTCCAGGAGACCTGATAGTAGCCTTCCAGTATCTGAAGGGGACCTACAGGAAGGCTGGGGAGGGATTATTTACAAGGTCTTGCAACGACAGGACAAGGGGCAATGGGTTTGAACTGGCAGAGGAAAGATTTAGACTGGATGTCAGGAGGAAGTTCTTTCCAGTGAGGGTGGTGAGACACTGGCACAGGTTGCCCAGGGAGGTTGTGGCTGCTCCCTCCCTGGATGTGTTCAAGGCCAGGTTGGAGGAGGCCTTGAGTGATCTGTCCTAGTGGGAGGTGTCCCTGCCTATGGCAGGGGGTTGGAACTAGATGATCCTTGAGGGCCCTTCCAACCTTACCATTCTATGATTCTGTTCTATGATCTTCCAGGACTTATGTCACTCAGCAGCAAACAGCCATGAGGTGACCTCAGACAGACCCCACTAAAATGCCCCAAGAGCTGAATCCAGTGTCCTGAATTGCAGTTTGTTACTCTAGCAGCCACATCATGAGCTCACTTGTCATTCTGCGAAATAGACTCACAGCTTCATAGATTAAGTTATTACCTTTCAAGACTGCCATAATAATGATAGTTAACATTCCTGGAGCAATTTAAATTTCCAAAGCACTGCAAAAATGTTAATTAACAGCATGCTTACACCAGCTTTGGGAACCAGTCACCTCAAAACTGCTGTTCTGCTGCTTCATTCATAGCCACGCTCATTCATAGCCACGTGACCAGGAATCTTTTATCCTACCAATTATTTGAACTTAAGGTTCAGGAACAAAGTCAAACTAAGGATAATCAATACAAGCCTTAATAAATTCATGTAATTCCTGTCATCTAGTAGCAGACCAGAGAAAAACTTGCATTACCAAAGACTCAGCCTCCAATGAAAACGTTGAAATGTGCTGTGTTTCCCAAGCAATGCATGAATTGTGACTTGTGACTGGATCCCAGCACTTCCCAAAGTCATAATATTTTTTCCTTGCACAACTCAGCTGTAACAGCCTTCAAAACTCACTGTAACAGGGTCTTATACTGGAAAGGACTGGCATGAATCCATAGAAGATCATCTACTTTTAAGGAAAAAAAATAAACACATCTACAGATGTGCTCTGGTGGCCAAGAAGGCCAAATGTCATCCTGAGCTGTATTAGAAGGAGAGTGGTTAGTAGGTCAAGGGAGAGGTTCTCCTCCCCCTCTACTCTGCCCTGGCAAGAGCATATCTAGAACATTGTGCCCAGTTCTGGGCCCCTCAGTTAGAGAACGACCTCAGGAAACTGCTTGAAAGAGTCCAGCACAGAGCCACAAAGATGATGAAGGCAGTGGAACATCTTCCTTGTGAGGAGAGATCAAGGGAGTTGGGGCTCTTTAGCTTGAAGAGGAGCCTGAGAGGTGACCTCATTCATGTTGATAAAGATGTGCAGGGCAGTGGCAAGAGGATAGAGTCAGGCTCTTCTCACTGGTGTCCAATAACAGGACAAGGGACAATGAGTGCAAGCTGGAGCATAGAAGGTTCCATGGGAACAGAAGGGAAAACCTTGCCATTGTGAGGGTGGCAGAGTCCTGCAACAGGCTGCCCAGAGAAGTTGTGGAGTCTCCTCCTCTGGACACATTCAAAACCCACATGGATGCATTCCTGTGTGATCTGCTCCAGGTGATCCCACCCTGGCAGCAGGGTTCGACTGGATGAGTTCCCTTCTAACCCCTAATGTTCTGTGATTCTGTGATACTGGCTGAACCATTTTACAAAGAATATAGTATTCAGGATATTTGGCTTATTCCCTAAACCAGAGGTGGGAAGATGCTTTTCCTACAGAATGATTGATCTGCTGCTTTGTGAGAGGTCCCTGTGAATCATTGGCCCTTGGTCACTGTCAAGGAGATAATGGACAAAAGCTACCATGAATCTTAGCAAGTGTGATAGTTTCCAATAGCTGGTACTTGCCAGGCTCATAGCTGGATCTGAACTTTGTGAACCCTCCAAAGTATTTGGATCCAAATGTTTCTGCATTCCTTGGCCTCTCTAGAGGTTGGCAGAGCTAAACAGTCACTTTAAGAAGTGCTGGCACAAGAGTTGAAAATGGAAACACCAAAAAATAGCCCCTGCCACAGATCTCAGTACACAATATCCAGAAGAAAGGTTGCCAGTGACTCTTGAAACCTAATTTCATCCATCACTGAGAGCAATACACAACAGAAAGCAGCTTATACAGTGCCCTGCTGAGCATCATCTGTTTAGTGTGTATACTGCATTTTTTTAAACGTGTGAAAACTGGAAAACTATTTAAGTCCAAATGCTGAATTTGCAGACTCCAGCCTTATGCCAGACAAGATGTTGATCTTTAAGCTTGTCAACTTGAAAGACTTTTATATTTAAAGCAAGTGGTTGGCTTGCTTTACAGCATCAGAGCGAGATGAAGCCCATCTGGAGCAGGTACAGAGCAGGGTCAGCAGGATCGGCCAGTGAACGGAGCTGCGTGCAACAAAGACTAAAGCAGCTTGGCCCATTTAAACCTAGCAAAAGCAAATGCAAGAGGGAATATGATCATCCCTGAGGTATTTATAGGACAGCATTGGAGTGCAGATAAATATGGCCAAGAACACGCATAACCTAGAAATCCAAAAGGTTTGATCTGCACAGGGAGGCTCTGAAACAGTTTCCCAGCAGAAATACGGCTTTTGAAAGGGCACTTCAAGTTCATGAATGTGGTTTACAATATGGTTTTCAGCAATGGGAGTAAGCCTGGTGTAACAGCAGGTTTCTAAGATGGATGTGAATCCCCTTCTCCAAACATGCATCAGTTACCCACCTATGGGCCAGCTGCTGTCTAAACATTTTCTCTCTGTTTTGAAACACAAACACCTTGAGGGAAGATTCACATCAATGTTTCTTTCAAGATAATAACAGTTGCTCCCTATTAGTGTTTCTTACAGATTTACTCTTGCTAAATGCCCACTCAGCTCAGTGAAGATTTGACAGCAAAAAGAACAAACTAGGAACTGATGAATTTGATTAATGGAGGGCTAGAGCCAAAACCTGCCAGCTTCACGTAAGAGCCAACACCGGGGCTTGTGTGTGTGCATGTAGGAGTAAACTTTACTTATGTAAAAGCTCAGCTGTCCTCAGTTCTGTGCAGGGGGTGGGGGGGAAGCCACTGCATCCATTAGCATTATTTGTAGGCTCTGGGCAAAAGACAGGCAGTCAGCAGCAAAGCAGCCAGGGCTAAAGAAGTCATCTGCAGCAAGAAGAGCTGCACTAGCTTTTCACTGCACGAATGATGCAAAGGTCTGGCTATGACACTGTCCTTGCCCATGGAGCACTTCCCCTCTAACTCAGGACAGCAGAGCACTTCCCCTCTAACTCAGGACAGCAGCTACTGCACCACTTGAGCCTACCCAGAACTCCTCAAGAGAGAAGGGATACCAGCTGCACAGCATGTGACTGCTGTCTGGACACGCACACAGTCAGGGTTTGTACTTAAGCGCTTGTGAGACGAAGGATCTTCCGCTGGGAGCCATGTTTCACGCTACACTTATTCTCTGTGCTTCCTCAGGAAACAGCTCCCAATACCTGGATCTCCAAATCCCAAATAGCTGCGGCAATCGATCTCGCTGCACTTGTGGCGAGCTCCGAAATAGTCAGACAGCTCTGCTGTGGTTCTCCTTAGGACAAGCCAAACTGAGCCATAAGTGGGTTAACCAGAGACCAACCTGCTGTGGCTTTAACACTGGATGCCTTAACCACAGAGTAAAGCCCTCCAGAAGTTGCAGAGATTACCAGAGGTGGACACTGGAAAATGCAATCTTTCGTTATTTCGTTCCCATCAGCCTGCACCCCTACATAAACAGACATTTCTGCCTGTTCTGCCCCTTTTCCCTCTCTCCTAACACATCGAGCTGCTATCTCCCTGGTTTTTATGGGGACAGTTAAAGCTTTTGGCCTTCAGTGGTCTACCTAAGTTTTACTGCATCATAGGGAGGTATGGGGAGGCACTGAGGCCTGATACTGAGACCTGGTTAGGGGTCAAGGCTTCGGAAGGTTTTGGTCTAATGAGATCGTGGTAACCCAGGTGGAAGGATTGGGCTGGAGTTGAACATCACACAGAATCACACAGAAACACTGAGGTTGGAAAAGCCCCTCAGGATCACCAAGTCCAACTGATATCCATACTCCACAAGGTTCACCCTAAATCATATCCCCAAGCATCACATCCAAATGACTCTGCTCTGGTGAGGTCAGAGCTCGAGCACTGTGTTCAGTTTTGGGCACCTCACTACAAGAAGAATGTGGAGGTGCCGGAGTGAGTGCAAGGGAGGGCAACAAAGCTGGTGGAGGGCCTGGAGAGTAAATGAGGAGTGACTGAAGGAGCTGGGGATGTTGAGTTTGAAAAAGGAGGCTGAGGGGAGACCTCATGCTGTCTACAGCTGTCTGAAAGGAAGTTGTGAAGAGATTGGTGCAGGTCTCTTCTCACAGGTAATTAGTGATAGAACAAGAGGGAACGGCCTTAAGCTGTGACTGAGTAGGTTTAAACTGGACATCAGGAAAAATTTTAAAAGTCCTTTGGATGTGGTGCTTTTGATTAGACTTAGTGATCCTCAGGGTCTTTTCAAACTTGAATATTTCTATGATTCCATGACTTGTAAAACACATCCAGGGTTGGTGACTCCATCACCTCCCTGGGCACCCCATTCCAATGCCTGACCACTTTTACTGGCAATATTTTTCTCCTAATACCCAGCCGAAACATACTCAGTCACAGCTTGAGGCCATTCCCTCTTGCTCTATCAGTATTTACCTGTGAGAGGAGACCACCATCAATATGATTTTGTGTATTTTGTATTTCTGTATATATTTGTTAGTATTTCCATCTACACTTCCAATCCAGCATGGAGCATTTTTATTTCACTCCTTTGGGAAGGGGTACAATAGCTTTCTGGTCCCTCCAACCCAAGACACAAACAAACTGAGAAAGAAGCGTATTTGACCACAGGTACAGCCTGTAGGACTTGTGCTAAGAAACTGCAGTACACCCTATTAAGTCCAGAGAGAGGTTGTTCTGCAAAAATGTCAGGGCAACATTATCTGCCTACTTTCTTCACCACTGGCAACTTGCTGGTGGCTCCTTCCACCACAAAGCCTGCCCCACTTTCTCAGTCAAGTTACAAAGCAAACAGAAAAGTGACTTTTCTCAGTCACATCTGCAATGACCTAAAGAAATGTGCTTGCCCCCAGGCAGTCTAATTTATTCATAAGGTGGTCTCATACCATGTATCTCAGTTGTGATTTATTTATAAAGCATACTTGATCTGATGTGTTTCCAAGAGATGTTCCACTTGGCTCTGAAACATCTGTTTATCAGAAATCAATAGGTGTAATAACTGCCCTCTATGGATGTTCTGCAACTACACTCATTGAGAGATTTGCTCTTTTATGTTAACTCTTGAACCGTGGCCTGAGGAGGGAAAAAGAATCAACCATGGGTACACCAGCTCCTGGTTTCACCCACTTCACTGACATAACATCTTTGTCAGTGATATAGACAGGGGAATAGAGTGCACCCTCAGCAAGTTTGCAGATGGCACCAAGCTGTGTGGCACAGCTGACTTGCTAGAGGGGAGGGATCCATCCAGAGGGACCTGGACAGGCTGCAGAGGTGGGCCCAAGCGAACCTCATGACATTCAACAAGGTCAAGTGTAAGGTCCTGCACCTGGGTAGGCACAATCCCAAGCACAAATCCAGGCTGGGTGGTGAATGGTTGGAGAGCAGCCCTGAGGAAAAGGACCTTGGAGTCTGGGTTGATGAAAAGCTCAACATNGTTGCAGCAGCTCTTCTCTGAGGACAGGCTGAGAGAGTTGGGGCTCTGCAGCCTGGAGAAGAGAAGGCTTCGAGGGGACCTGATAGTAGCCTTCCAGGATCTGAAGGGGGCCTACAGGAAGGCTGGGGAGGAACTGTTTACACGGTCTTGCAACAACAGGACAAGGGGCAATGGGTTTGAACTGGCAGAGGGGAGATTTAGACTGGATGTTAGGAGGAAGTTCTTTCCAGTGAGGGTGGTGAGGCACTGGAACAGGTTGCCCAGGGAGGTTGTGGATGTTCCCTCTCTGGAGGTGTTCAAGGTCAGGCTGGATGAGGCCTTGAGCAACCTGTTCTAGGGGAAGGTGTCCCTGCCTATAGCAGGGGGTTGGAACTGGGTGAGCTTTGAGGTCCCTTCCAACCTAAACCATTCTATGATTCTATAATGTTTTTTCCCCAGTAGGAGACCTGGGATCAGCTCACAACACTAATGGCTGTGCTGAATCCCTGTATATGCAGGATCAGATCATTGCTCAGATTGGGCCAATGATCTAAAAAGCATATAAATTCTATTATTACTTTGTAGTAGTTTAAGGCTTATTGGAATATTCTAATAAGATAAATTGGTACAGAATCTGAATGAGCTGGGCATTGGTTGGAAAAAGATGATGATGATGATAATGATAAATTCTGTATCATTCATTGGTTTGCTAAGAGGTATAAAAAAATGAAAGTATAAACAATGTTTTCATCCTTACTCTTGGGCACTGGATCTGTTTGCTTCTCCTTTGCTTAGCTCTGATCTCCTCCACTAAGATGCCTTCCAGCATTCTGCTGGAGAGCTAGAGCCACCAGAGCTTCAGGAAAGGTTTCCATCCTTTTCTCCTTTTGCCTGTTGCAACACAAAAGTCACTTTAGCTGCATCAGGAACTGCCTCTTACTTCTCTTCCCAGTCAACTTTTCCAAACTGCCCTAGCCTCTAGCAACCATCCCAAACCAAAGGCACCAGGCTTAAGGGTGAAAGATGTACTCACTAGCACTGAAAATGTAAAATTGCTCTACATTGCTTGACCTTCACCTGAGTCCAGTCAGTAGAGAAGGAAAAGTCAAGTATATTCACAAGCCAAAGTTAGGTATTTGCAACAGCAATGGGGAAAAACTTCTACAGACTTCAACATCATCAGAATCTGAGCAGGTAGTCTTGAGGTCAGAAGAAAAACTCTGAAGCTAAGACCACATGTGTCCTCTCTTTTTTCAGTGTGCCAGCACAACCCAAAAGTGTCAGATATAACATTTAGGAAGACTAATTGTCAGGGCTCAAACCTACTATCAGGTGAGAAGTGGGTCACCAGAAACATGCACTGAGCTTGTACCAGCAGCACCAGTGCAAAGACGCTCTTGCTAAGATCAAACATGCCTTCTGAGGTGGTATGGAGAAGGGGGCAACATATCTCTGGAAGTTGGTGTTTTCTTCCAGCAAACTCATGGCATGGCTGAGAGCTTTGGGAAAAGGATCGCTCAACTCCTTTGTTGGGGAAAAACATCATGACGAGACATGCCAAGACCACAGATAGAGCACAGCTAAACGTGGGGAAAAGCAGTTCCCATCATGCTCCTTTTTAACCATGTCATTAGGAGACTATTTCTGCAATGCAAAGAGAATCTAGAAATCAGTATGCTAGGATGACAGAGAAGCAGTTGATATCAGACAAGTTTAAGCACTCAGATCTTTGTGTTCAGAGCCAATCACACCTACAGCAAAGGATACTCAGCCAACCTCAGGTACTGGCACACCTCCTCCTAGATGGGCTTATGATGCTGGCCTGACAGAGAAGAAAGCCAGGAGGCACAAAGCCCTTTCATCCTCAGCTGCTCACACAGCACAGCAGGAACAAGTCATCCATACAGTTTTGAACTTTTCTAGCTCTTGCCACAGACTGAGCTTTCTCCATACTCACACAAAATCAGGACCCACCACTAAACAAACTGGTCAGGAGCTGTACATCCTGACTGAGTTATGGTTTAACCCATTAAAGACAGGACCATGGGCTCAGGGTAGTAAATTACCATTATATTTAAGTAATCACAGTGCCTTAGCCTGGCCTCACATAAGGTCAGATAGAGACTCTAATCTTGTATTTGTCCCTGTCCTTCTCAAGAAACAAATTCTTTAAAATTATTAATTGTCCTCAGCAGTAATTAATTATCCCCAAGTAGTGAACTGAAATGACAGATTGATATTTCTGCTTGAATCCTCAGGGGGGAAATCATGTTGTCTTGCTATGCTCTCTAAACCTGACATAACGTTAAAAATAGGAAGTTTAATATGCAGCCTGTAGGACTTTTTCTGCCTGTAGGGCAATCCCAAGGGATGGCTCAGTTTAACTGCAAGCTCACAAAGTCCTGCTGTCCTAGAGAAGGCAGTGACATTTCTTTCTTATGCAGCCCTGTCTCAGCGAAACAGCTTCACTGAGAATGGAAGAACTTTGCCACTGAATATGACTGTATGTAAGTTTAAAAGCAAAAGCTTTTAAACATGTAAATCACCACTGAAGACTGCTTAGAGCTATCTATGCACTAAGCATGAGGAAAACCAGAGATGTTAGCTTGCACAGACTGTCTGGAGGCAGACGTCACACCTACAGATGAAAGGCAGCTGAAAGAGGGGCTACGAGAAAGCTGGTGAGGGACTTCTTAGGGTGTTGGGTAGTAATAGGACTAGGAGGAATGGATTCAAGACAGAGAAGGTGAGATTTAGTTTAGACATTAGGAAGTAGTTCTTCACCATAAGGGTGTTGAGAGACTGGAAAGGGTTGCCCAAACAGGTGGTGGAAGCCCTATCCCGGAATTTTTTAAGGCCAGGCTGGACGTGGCTCTGGGCAACCTGATCTAGTGGAAAGTGTCCTTGCCCATGGCAGAGGGGTTGGAAATGGATGATCCTTGAGGTCCCCTCCAACCCTGACAACTCTGTAAAATACATACTCATGTTTCTTCCTTGGTGGGTGAGAAGTTGTAACTTCTGTAGCTGTAACTTCTGAAGCTGTAACTTGGTGAGAAGCTGAGGAACACATTGTTTTTGTCTTAAAGGTAGTTTTCCAGCTCAAGCTTTCAGTCTTGAAATAACAGATCGGCAGGGATGCAATCCAGAGGGACCTGGACAGGCTGGAGGGGTGGGCCCAGGCCAACCACATGACATTCAACAAGGCCAAGTGTAAGGTCCTGCACCTGGGTAGGCACAATCCCAAGCACAAATCCAGGCTGGGTGGTGAATGGCTGAGAGCAGCCCTGAGGAAAAGGATCTTGGAGTCTGGGTTGATGAAAAGCTCAACATGAGCCTGCAGTGTGCACATGCAGCCCAGACAGCAACCGAGTGCTGGGCTGCATCAAGAGCAGCATGGCCAGCAGAGCAAGGGAGGGGATTCTGCCACGTTACTCTGCTCTTGTCAGANGGACCTGATAGTAGAGGCTTCGAGGGGACCTGATAGTAGCCTTCCAGGATCTGAAGGGGGCCTACAGGAAGGCTGGGGAGGGATTATTGACAAGGTCCTGCAATGCCAGGACAAGGGGCAATGGGTTTAAACTGGCAGAGGGGAGATTTAGACTAGATGTTAGGAGGAAGTTCTTTACAGTAAGGGTGGTGAGGCACTGGAACAGGTTGCCCAGGGAGGTTGTGGATGCTCCCTCCCTGGAGGTGTTCAAGGTCAGGTTGGATGAGGCCTTGAGTGAGCTGTCCTAGTGGGAGGTGTCCCTGCCTACGGCAGGGGGTTGGAATTAGATGATCCTTGAGGTCCCTTCCAACCTTACCATTCTATGATTCTATATTCACCACCTTTCCCATACAGACCAAATATCAAGACTATTAAACAGATACTTTGGTGAATTCATTATCAGTTCTTCATTCCAAATAAAGGTTGTTACAAGCTCTTTTTTTTAATCAGTGTTTTAGTAAAAAGAAATTCTGAAATACACTATTTTCATCTGTTTCATTAATAAAACAATATCTTAGAGTAAAAGTGGAAAAATTCCCAAAGGATTAGTCTAATTCTTCCCCTGAACTGACAGTGTGTTTCCTTAGCATGATTCTAATGAGAAAACAACTACTGAAAGTGAACCAAGCCTTCAGTCAGCATTAAATCTCAGTCTGCTGCAAAAGTTAGGCTGGTTGTCAGGTGTTCTTTAAAGTACTGAGAGTTTGTTTAGGGAAGATCTATTTTAAGAAAAGAGGAAAAGTTTATCTTTTTTCTACATCACCTTAAGTAGCAGTGCCTCTGATTCCTTGGTGTTTGGCTCAGCTGTGTTACAGAAACCCAATCAGTGCCACAGACTGCACACAGACAACACAACTACCTCCAATTCCTCCTGGGAGGCTAGTTTGGGTCTTCAAGGGTTTGTTACAACTGTCATGATTTTTGGGCTCAGTTTGGAGCAAAACTAGATATGGGTAGATTCAGATTGGATGTTAGGAAAATGTTTTTCACTGTGAGAGTGGTGAGACACTGGAACAGGTTGCCCAGTGAGGTGATAGAAGATTCATCTCTGGAGTTTTTTAAGGCCAGGTTGGATGTGGCTCTGAGCAACCTGATCTAGTGTGAGGTGTTCCTACCCACATCAATGGGGTTGAAACTGGATAATCTTCAAGGCGCCTTCCAACCCTGACAACTCTGTGATTCTGTTAACAGGTTCAGGAAGACCTGACCACCTGCAGCACTGTACTGGTTTAATAAACACTCCCAGAACAGGAAGGAACAAGAAACATGATGCAGAAGACACCCAACGGAGGTTTGGAAACTGAAATCCCTCTACCAGCCAAATTTTGGTGTTTTTATTCTACTATCCATGATATCCTAAATTCTCACTTCTCTGAACCACAGCATAGAAGTTCTTTAGGTTAATGACACACGCTGTTTCTCTAACAGTGTAAGTTTCTATCTTCAGCCATCCCTGGTACAAATTCATCCCTGACTCCTTTAAGCAAAAAGTCTCCTTGGCACAGGCTTGCAGATATTTTTCCCATCCAGCTTTCCACAGCCCAATTCCAGCTGTAGCAACGAGGGGGGGGGGGGTTGCTGCAAGCTGTTTAACACTGATCTTCTCTGTGGCATCTGCAACACCCCTGCTTTGTCAGAACGAAGAAATACTGCCACACTTTTTGCTCCTGCCACAGGGCTAGGAGATGCTTGCTGAGGAAAGGCAGCTGGCTCTCGGCAGCGTCACACATGCGTCTGCACAGGCTGGTGTAAAGCCTGAACACAAGGGCAAGCACGGGCTGGGAGCAGGCTCGCTCAAGCCGCAGCACACAGTTTGCACTGTTTATTTTCCCAGGGAGGATGGGACCCCAGCCCAGCCACAGCACCCTGTGTGAGAGCATCCAACAACATGCTGTCCCATATGCTGTTTGCCATGGGTATGCTGGAGCAGCTCCAATGCCACAGCAGAGCTGGTTGCCGATGTCCAGCCCAACACATGCTTTCAGTCATGCTGCAAACACAATTGTGCAATGACAAAAACAATCACGGTGGAGCTGCTGCATAGCAGGGATCCCTGTGGCACGTCCACAGTATCACAGTATCACCAAGGTTGGAAGAGACCTCAAAGATCATCAAGTCCAACCCATTACCACAGACCTCAAGACTAGACCATGGCAAAGCCTCCAGCAAAGCCCTCTCCCTTTGCCCTCACTTTGTCTAACTCCCAGCCCTACGCCTTTAGAGCCCAGACACATCTCTCCAGAGGCACTAGCTGGGAAGCCTACAAGGCCAATGTGGTTGCAGCCTCTCCAAGCAGGTGGTGACCTCTCCTGCAGGCTGGAGTCAGCCCTACTCTTTTACTTTGTGCTGTCCCATCCTCTGTATTAATTCCTTTCTGGAAACATGAGTTTACAGACTTTACCCATACTTTCAGGTTTTGTTTGGTTTTTTCTGTCCTCCAAAAGGAAAGCGATGCTGGGAGGTACAAACCTTCTGGTGAAGTTTGCCGGCTGCCTATGACATGATAAATTCATTGTCTGTGCATCCCCCAAGCTCATTTAATTTCAAAATGGCACTATGTTTGCTAGCAAATTTTGTTGGCTTTCTTTCAGCTGATTAATGAGTTGATGCGTAACAAAACTTTTGTGCCCATAGGCAAGAAGTCTTTTCCTAAGCAAAAAGAATAGAGTGCCCCAAGCTTTTACTACATGTGCCTCTCCAGGGGCATCATACTGCCACTACCAAAACCATTCCAAGTGAAAAATAAGATTTTTTTTGTTTCAGTTACACATTAAGGCAGAAAACACAAGAGTAAAAGAGAGGAAAAAGGGTACCCTGGCAAAAGAAAGTGTCGTTTGTTATGCTGAAATAGTTCTGCTTCTGGGACAAACACCAGGTGACTGCAAAAGCTGTGTCTCAGTGCAAATGGCATTTTGCTTCTCCAGCCAAATGATTTAAGCAACACATCACACATGTGTTGCTTACAAATATGCTAATATTATATGCTAATAAATACACAGGGGTGCTTCTGGTAGGTGGCATTCTGTGACAGAGGCAGAGAGGGCATCTTTATTTCACTTACAGTCAGCACCTTGACCGCATTCAACCTGGAAACCTTAAAGAAATAATCAAATTCTAGCCCAGGTTTCACAGCCACTGATCCCCCAATACCCCAAAACTGCTGCACCTGCTCCTAGAGGCACCTTGCATGCACTGCCTTTAACAGGGACATTTGCAACAAACCACTTACACAGCTAAAATCAGTGGTTACTTTTGAAAAACTGGCTGCAAGACACTCGCTGCAGGTCACTGCCCACACAACTGCTTGGGCTCGGAAGAATTAAAGCCTTGAACCAGCCAGAAGCTGCTCTTGTCCCTCATAAGCACAGCAGCAGCACTGCATCATTCATTACTTATCTCCTGCAGCCACTGCCAAATATGGCACTTTGGGGGCATTTATTTTAAGTATCATTGGGGTTTTTTTGTGCATTAACATATGCTCCAGTCAAACCTTTATTCATCATTGTCAGATATGATGAGCCTTGTTACAGCCCAAATTAAAGAGTCTTGAAATCACTGCCTTAATTTACAATCAGGAGAAGGAAAAGAGATTTTAATAAATGTAAGGAACTTAAACACAGTCAAAATCACTTTTCTGATAAGCATAGCTGACGTGGCTTCCAGCCATGTCCCTTGAGGGGCTAAGCCAAGCAGCTGAGATGGGACACAAACAATCTCCTACCTGCTGCTCTTCAAGGAAGAGACACAAAGGCCCAATGGGTTCGCAGGTTATGCTCACCATTCCTCAGGCCTACAAGGGACAGGCTGAGGCAGCTGGGGCTCTTTAGTTTGGAAAGGAGGAGAGTAAGAGGTGACCTCATTAATGTTTATAAATACGGAAAGGCTGAGTGCCCAGAGGATGGAGTCAGGCTCTGCTCGGTGATGCCCAATGACAGGACAAGGGGTAATGAGTGGAAGTTGAGGCAAATTCCATGGAAACATGAGGAGGAATTTTTTCACTGTGAGGGTGACAGAACACTGGAACAGGCTGCCCAGGGTGGGTGTGGAGTCTGCCTCTCTGGAGATACTCAAAACCTGCCTGGATGTGTTCCTGTGTGACCTGGTATAGGTAATCCTGCTCTGGCAGGGGGGTTGGACTGGATGAGTTTTCAAGTTCCCTTCCAGCTCCTGACATTCTGTGATTCTGCGAGCTTTATCAAGCCACCTTTTCTTGGTGGGAGATGACCATGCTGATCTTTCTATGGTAGTACATTCTCAACTGAAGTGATATAGTTTTATTGCTAGGACTATCTTGAAGCAGCAAAACTTTCAAATGATGGAGTTTATTTTCTCATCTAGACTAAAATTACTAGAGGAAACTGAGGCATGGGAGATCCACTCTTTCCCAGAGCAGCCTTTTTAAATATACTTAAGTTCCACAATACAAAGTATTTTACAGAAATCAGATCTGCAGGATCCAAGTGCCTCACCTCGGATCAGCTGGCAAAGTTCACTGAAGCCTCTGGGAACCATGACCCGGAGTGACAGAACCAAGTTCTGCACCCAATTACACTTGCATGCACATGAAAGGCCTCATGAAGCACCACAAATAATGTCAAGCTAAATGAAGGAAATCTACTTAATAGCACATTAAGAAGTTAAATTCCATTATTAATGAAAATGTTTCCAGCAGAGCAATTATGCAGCACTCTTAGAGAAAGTTGCCAGGAGGCAGAGCATTAACGTGAGCAGAAAAGGTGATAGGACGTTTGTATATGGACTGGCTGAATCGCTGCCATCCTGCACCTATCACAACCTCCCCAGGTGAAAAAACATCTGATTGCAAACATCACTTGTGCAGCTAATTAGTGATCCACAGCAGCAGGCTAATAAAAGGCCATACGTAGGGGAAGAAACATTTGGAGCTTACAGAATTAAAATTCCCCACTCTGGGGGATGTGGGATAAATAAACCAACTTCACAGAGAAGTTGAAGCACTGAGGAAGAAAAATTCCACAATGGAGGTTGAAAACCAATTTTGGTTTAATTAACATCCATGAGTCAAAGCTTGCCTGACAGCTTGAACAGAGAGAGATGAAGCAGCATCCCCGAGGTAACTCAGAGCAGTGTAACAGCTCTCATCCCCGCCTCTCTGCTACCTGCAGGCTTCTCCAGCATGCTGAAAAGCAGCTAGAAGCAGCACACACATGGAATCTCTAAGTAATTCTTCATTCAATATTCCTCTTTCAGGAACAGAAGCAAGTTGGTGGACATTTGGATGCTGTTTTGGGTGTTCATTTCACATTTTGTTTCTGGAATTCTCATCATACTTCAGCACAAACAGAAAGGTCCCACTGGTGACACCACATATTGCCCTTTCTCTTCTACCTTTCTTGGGTGTCCAGGTAAAACTGAAGCTTCCATCATCAGGTGCTAAAAGCACAAGTTCCCATTACTGGACTTGAAGAAAACCGTGACTTCTTGACGTGGGACAACACCATGCAGAGAAATAACTGGCATGATGTAGTTGCAGCCAAACCATTCTCTGAGCGAGGTTCATAAAAGCTGGCTTTGAACTTGTCTGATTTTCACCCTAATGAACAAGTTAAACTTTATTTCTATCATCTTTATCATTCAGAGTGGCATGCAGCTGAGGAAGCACTTGAGATTTCCATGCATCAGCTTATAGGCATGTATTCAGTTTTTGTGGCTAAGCATTATGTCTCCTACTGTTACTTGTGATCCAGACCAAGTTCATGGCTTTTTCCCTCTCAGCGTGAAGAATTTAGCTTTAAAGAGCTTTCGCCAAGCAGGTTATGAACAAAATTAAAACAACCGCAGCAAATTAATTGGCAGAAGCCGAGAGGTTCCCTGAGGTGCCACAAATTGACAAAAAGACTACAAAACTTCCTAGAGGATGAGAAAGACGTTCAGGCACACACAACCAGGTTATTCCTCAACTGTCTACCCTCTAAAAGTGGTTGTGAAAGCTGCAGTCCTGCAGCTTTTCAGACTGACCTTAGTACAAATGCAAAAGAAGAGATCTGAATGAAAACTGTCAGCCAGAAGGAGAACCACCACCGCCATCACTCCACTTTGGATCACGACTCCCATTGCACAGCAGCCCTTGCAGTCACCTGGCACTCACTTTGCTGAGGTGCAAACATTGGTCTCTGACCTGGCAATCATTCCCTGCAGAGGCAACAGAAGTAGGAAGGCAGGACCAAGAGGGTTCAGGTCTCTGTTTCTTTCAAGATGACCCCTGAAATGCTGAGCTCGCAATGTTATTAGCATCAGCAAGCAAGGAAGCCAGCCAAGAGCAGAACGTGTTTTATCTTTCCATCAGTAATTGAAGTGGGCCAGTATTCAGCAGCACATTGTGCCAACATTTCTTCGAGCACCAAACAGGTCTGCAACTTTCAAACTCAGACTGCAGGGCGAGCAGGCTGAAGGCTGCAGCCTCTGGATTTCAACTTCAAGCACTGCTCACATTAGTAACTAGTCACTGGCTCTACATTACACACAAAGTTTTCCCACTGGATGAATTTTCATCATCGAGATGATCAGAACAGGATACTTGAGACAAATTCAAACTGATCAAGAGGAAGCCTGAACCTGTCCAAGACCCTCAGAGATGATTTAACCCAGATGAACAGCGAACACATCAGAAGTGATTTCAACTACATTCAGCATTTGCAATTGGGAGAGACAAAAGCACAAATTCTCTGCTTAAGAAAGAGAAATTCTCTTCAGATCAAGATCACAAAAACCAAAGCAAGGAATCTTCAAATTAATAGAATACATTTAAGATTGTTGGGTTCTTTTCCAACCCATGGGATGGCACAAGATGCAGAAAGGACTCCTGTAGGTGTGTGGGTGCACCAGTGAGACCATCACCATTTCTGCCAAATAGATTGATGAGGACAGTGCTTCTGCTGAGCAATTCAGTGCATGGAGCCCAAGCTCATGCATGTTCTTCACCATATCTGGTCTTTGGGCAGCTATGCAACTCATTTATCTCTCACATAAGTTAGGGTCTGCAACTCATTTATCTCTCATAGATACAAGGCATTCAAACTGATGGACATTGTAAATGCAGCTGGTGTTACTACTACTGGCAATGTACTCCTTGTAGTAGTCCTTCCCTGCTTGCTGGCTCAGAGCAAAGCAGGTAGAATCATACAACCACAGAATGATTTGGGTTGGAAGTGACTAAAGGTCATCTAGTCCAACTCCCCTGCAGTAAGCAGGGACATCCTCAATTAGATCAGGTTGCTCAATATCCCGTTGAGCCTCACCTTGAATATCTCCAGGGATGGGGCCTCAGCTACCTTCCTGGGTAACCTGTTCCACTATGCTCATGGTGCAGAACTTACTCCTAATATCCAATCTAAATCTGCTCTGCTCTAGTTTCAAGCCATTGCCCTCATCCTGTCCCTGCAAGCTCCAGGCCCCTGATCACTTTTGCAGCCTTCTTCTGGACGTGCTCCATCAGATCATGGTGAGGCACTGGAACAGGTTGACCAGGGAGGTTGTGGATGCTCCCTTCCTGGATGTGTTCAAGGCCAGAATGGATGAGGCCTTGAGTAAGCTGTACTAGTGGGAGGTGTCCCTGCCTATGGCAGGGGGTTGGAACTAGATGATCCTTGAGGTCCCTTCCAACCTTACCATTCTATGATTCTATGATTCTATGACCCATGTCCTTCCTGTATTGAGGTCTTAGGTGCTGGACACAGTACACCAGATGAGGTCTCAACAGAGCAGAGCAGAGCAGCAGAATCCCCTCTCTCCATCTCTGGCCACAGTACTTTGGATGCAGCCCAGGGTGCCACTGGACTTCTAGGTTGTAAGTGCTCATTGCTGCCTCATGTTCAGACTCTCACCCACCAGCATCCCCATGTCCTTTTCTGCAGGGCTTCTTTCCATCACAGAATCACAGTAACATTCAGGTTGGAAAAGAGCCTCAGGATCACTAACTCCAATTGATATCCCTACTCTACAAGGTATCACAGTATCGCCAAGGTTGGAAGAGACCTCAAAGATCATCAAGTCCAACCCAGCACCACAGACCTCAAGACCAGACCATGGCACCAAGTGCCACATCCAAACGCGCCTTGAACACCTCCAGGGACAGTGACTCCACCACCTCCCTGGGCAGCCCATTCCAGCAGTCAATGACTCTCTCAGGCAAGAACTTTCTCCTCACCTCCAGCCTAAACTTCCCCTGGCACAGCTTCAGACTGTGTCCTCTTGTTCTGCTGCTGCTTGCCTGAGAGAAGAAAGCAACCTCCTCCTGGCTACAACCACCCTTCAGGTAGCTGTAGACAGCAAGAAGGTCTCCCCTGAGCCTCCTCTTCTCCAGGCTAACCAATCCCAGCTCCCTCAGCCTCTCTCCATAGGGCTGTGCTCCAGGCCTCTCCCCAGCCTCGTTGCCCTTCTCTGGACACACTCAAGCACCTCAATGTCCTTCTTCAATTGAGGGGCCCAGAACTGGACACAGCACTCAAGGTGTGGCCTAAGCAGTGCAGAGTCCAGGGGGAGAATGACCTCCCTGCTCCTGCTGGCCACACTATTGCTGATGCAGGCCAGGATGCCATTGGCCTTCTTGGCCACCTGGGCACACTGCTGGCTCATGTTCAGGCGGGTGTCAATCAGCACCCCCAGATCTCTCTCTGTTTGGCTGCTCTCCAGCCACTCCCACCCCAGCCTGTAGCTCTGCATGGGGTTGTTGTGGCCAAAGTGCAGCACCTGGCACTTGGATTTGTTGAGCTCCATCCCCTTGGACTCTGCCCATCTGTGCAGGCGGTCGAGGTCCCGCTGCAGAGCCCTTCTGCCCTCCAACCCAGCAACATCAGCCCCCAGCTTGGTGTCAGCTGCAAATTTGCTGGTGACTGACTCGATGCCCTCGTCCAGATCATCACTGAAGATGTTAAAGAGGATGGGGCCCAGCACTGATCCCTGGGGCACACCGCTAGTGCCCGGCCTCCAGTTGCATGTGGCACCATTCACCACCACTCTCTGGGCTCGGCCCTCCAGCCCGTTCCTAACCCAGCGCAGAGTGTTGGCATCCAAGCCACGAGCTGACAGCTTAGTCAGCAGTTTGCTGTGGGGCACAGTGTCAAAGGCCCTGCTGAAGTCCAAGTAGACCACATCCACAGGCCTCCCCACATCCACAGGCCTCCCCACTTCCCCCAAGCGGGTCACCTGATCATAGAAGGAGATCAGGTTGGAGAGGCAGGATCTGCCCTTCCTAAATCCATGTTGGCTGGACCCAAGCCCTTGGCCGTCCCTCAGGTGTGCAGTTATTGCCCCCAAGACAATCTGCTCCATCATTTTCCCTATGGTAAAGACCATATCCCCAAGCACCACATCTAAACAACTTTTAAACACATGCAGGTTTGGTGACACCTTCCTGGGCAGCCCATTCCAATACCTGACCACCCTTTCTCTGAATGGTTTTCTTCCTAATATCTAGTCTAAACCTACCATCTCCCCCCCCAGCCTGTACCAATAGCTCAGATCCTGAGCAACACTCAAGCACCCAAAGCAGGAGATATTCCCACCACAGCCATCAAGTACACAGATATCCTCTGCCTAGCAGCTTGAATCAGCCCAGGCAGACAGGCAGCATTTTACATGCATGTCAAAGGAGAATCTGGAGAGTCCTCATCAGGTTACAATCTCTAAGAAGTCTATCAAGGCAGCCCTCAGGCATTGCAAGCTTCAGCTACAATGAGCTTTAAACACACTTCAGAAGTACTGGTGCTCAGAGGCTCCAGTCCATATATCATGCACTAAATGGCCAGTACCATTTGTCTCAACAGAACTGCTACCTCCTGCTGCAAGAGCAAGAGTACCAGGTAATCCAAGGCTTTGAGTGTTTGTAGGTTACAATAAAGGTCCACGTTTATGAACCAAAGATCCTGAACAAAATGATTAAATACAGCATAATTGTTCTATCCATTCCCAAAGAACAACAAAGTGCCTTTCATTTCTGCAAGAGCAACTGAGAGCTGTTCACTGGGGAGGGTTATTTTGTTTAGAAGGGCTGTTTTTAGCTGCTTTTTTTATTGTTGACTTCTCAGTTATAGTACATTTTTCTTTAATTAGTTTAGCTTAACCAGCAAAGAGCAGGAGTTGAGCAACAAGGGTCTGCCCATAAAAGCATTTGAAATTGCTGGCTGGCTAATACAGTCTAAGTAGACACTGCAATCTGCCTGTCAGACTTATTAGGGGGTAGTATTGTGTTCTGTATATTACATTACTATTATTGTATTTTCCAGGAGAATGAATTATCCACTGGGAATGATTTCATATGGGTAAATGAGGCTGCTAGGTTCGCTTCATTAGCATCTTTTCTGCAGCCACCAGCATTTAAATTAGAGATTCTCCTGGACCATACAAAGGAGCAAGTGTTTACTCAAGTGCTTTACCAGCCTGCCAACACAAGCACCTCTGCATCTCACAGTTCCTGTCTCCACTAGGGTTTGCACAAGCTACAGCAACAGGGAGGTATAATACAGACCTGAGAACTGAGCAGCTTCAGACAGAGATGGGATTCAATCCCCATGTGTAGCATTATCTCCTGACTGTATATGGCAAGGAATCTTCAGTCAGGACAGCAGTGTCTTCAACATGCTCATGTCTCCAATAAGAAACACTCTTTGAATCAGATCAAAGTGAATGCCCAATATTTTTCAGGTGCAGGTAGCCATGCTAACTGTTCTGTGAGCACTTCTGGGATTTCCCACCCATATTCGCGTTCAGATCCAGTCAAGTGGCAGGCAGAGCTCCTGCTGCCTGTGCCCAGGGCCCATTTTGAATATGCAAGGTGGACAGTGCAGGACAATGGGGAATCCTTCCAGGCCCTGGAGAGCACAGTGCTGTGATACTCAGGGTTGATACTGCCTTTCCATCCTCCAGAACCATTAGCCTTCCACAAGTGCAGAAGCACCCATGCCTCCCTCCAGTACCAAAGCTCTCCAGGGCCCCCAGAGCATCCACAGCAAACAGCACAGGGCAAGATGCAGGTAGTGCAGCACTGTGTGCTCAGCTTCACTGAAAGAGTGTAGGCAAACTCACAGCACATAGAAGGGCAAAGAAAATGGTTGCACCTCCTTTAATAGATTGGCTGGTAGCACCTGAGGAAAGCAGACATCCCTCTGTTCAGCCTTTGTCCCCATCTCCAAGAGTTCCTCCATGTTAAGCTTACACAAAGAATAAGCAACACTGACATCAATGCTAGGACCAGATAGAGAGAAGAGTCATACACTGTGACAGGATATGATGGGATGCAAAACCACACCTACATGAGATCCAACAGGCTGCTGGCAGGAACAGGAACGTGGGCATATGGCAAAAAGCAGCTCCCAGAACGGCTTATCAGACAAAATTAAGTTTAAAGGACATTTTAAATGCCCTGCTTTAACTGCCTCCTGTTCCATTAGTGAGGTGGTTAGTTGGCTGCATCACTAGATTAGAAAGTGGAAATCCTTTCCCATACTGGACACGTAAAATAGGGTAGTTGTAACTAGCTAAGCCCCTTTTATGATGTCTTTTAAAAGGCAGTATGTGTTTGGCTAAGTAGCTGGTGTATTCCCAGGGAAAGTTTATTTCACTAGCACTCACCATGTCATCAGATAATTATAGGAGCACTGCAGCTATCTGTGATGTAGTGGCAATTGTAGTTGGTGTGCACAAAGCACAAAGGAGCAGTGGCTATAAAAGTGCTTTTCACTGCCACTCCACAGGAAAGGTTCTCAAAGAGCACTGAAGTTATCTGCGCTTAGACTTTCACGGCTCCACAATTTAACAGTTATTTCACTGTCAGGGAAATCCAGGGAGAGATGAAGTGAGGCAGGTATGAAGGACTGAGGAGAAGTCCCCTTACTTACAGAGGGTTTCACTCCTGCTAGGATAAGAGCACTAAGACAGCTCTCCAACTCCCCTAGTCTTGCACAGAGCAATTCCACAGGCAAGACTGTTGGTCTTTCATGCTAAATGAAATGCATTCATTAGCCAGAGGATCCCTATATTTAAAGGTCTGAGCTTCAGAAAGGGGTAGGGGAGGGAGATGCTGTACAGCAAGTCCATGTAAGTAAAGAGGCAATAATCAAACATCTCATTTCCCAGACATGCTTTTGATTTAGGGAGCAGTGCTGCAGGTTAAAAGCACCTTCAGAGCTATAGATGCAAAATAAAAGCAGTTTAGCATAGGGAACGACTCTTCAATCTGTGTTACCA
Source organism: Eubucco bourcierii (assembly GCA_013396675.1). Lineage (NCBI taxonomy): Eukaryota > Metazoa > Chordata > Aves > Piciformes > Ramphastidae > Eubucco > Eubucco bourcierii. The sequence goes on from VWZE01014972.1 coordinate 246,452, forward strand.
ACAGTGAGGGCAAGTGTCTCTTCTATATCACCCTTCTAGCTTAAGGATCCACCTTCTCTAACAGATTTAGATCTTCTGCAAGAAGACTTGGCTCCAGCTCCAAACTGAACCCTGAGTTTTCAGAAAAATTACAGCACTGATTAGATTTGAGAGATGATTAAGAGCCTTTCCAAGTCCAAAATTCAGGTAGTTATGCTATAACAGGCTGTTCCACTACAAAACCCTAAGGGTAAAGCCAGCTTCAGGTCTAGTTTCCAAGAACAGCACGTACTCTGGAAACATGCTGCACACTGCAAAGTCTGTCTTCAACAGCACCTTCAAGAAGTCACACCTACAGTCACATGCAATCAGCTGTTATGGGTCTGACAGACTTGACCTTTAGAGATCTCACTTGGCCTCAAAAGCTGCAGTACCTGTGAACTTCGCTCTCTGAACACTACGCAGCATCGGAAGCACAGCCTGGCCACAGCATGCCAGTTCTGACTTCTGTATAATGAATGACAAGTTGAGAGCTCAATGACAACAAAGCACATGCCTCTGAGGATGAAGCAGGCTTGGTGGCACCACTATTGTCACCACTATTGTCACCGCATGCCATATCGTACCAAGGGCATGCAGCCACGGAATCGTAGAACAGTCTGGGTTGGAAGGGACCTCCAAAGGGCATCTGATCCCCTCTGCAGTCAGCAGCGGCAGCCTCAACTAGATCAGGCTGCCCAGAGCCCTGTCAAGCCTCACCCTGAACATCTCCAGGGATGGGGCCCCAACCACCTGCCTGGGCAATGGCATTGAAATGTAACAGAGCAAGGTAAGCTAGCTGCAAAGCACCAAGCTGGGGATGGACAGCAGGTTAGTTAGGACTTCTTAAAATTCAGCAGAGACCACAAAAAGTAGCCTGAAAAGCCTGTGTAGCCCTCATCAGACCTCTCTGGTGCTAGGGCTGGGCTACCACTGCCACCAGAGGCACCTCTGGTAAAAGAAACTGAGGCCTGACATCATGACAGACAATGGCATCCTGGCCTGCATCAGAAGCACTGTGGCAAACAAATCAAAAGAGGTGATTTTGCCACCACTCTGCTCTGGTGAGACCTCACCTGGAGTCCAGGTCTGGAGCCCTCAACACAGGAAGGACACGGACCTGACGAAGATGGTCCAAAGGAGGACAGTGAAAATGATCAGGGGGTTGGAGTACCTCTGGTATGAAGACAGGTTGAGGGATCTGGGGTTGTTCAGCCTGGAGAAGAGGGGGCTCCAGGGAGGCCTAACAGCAGCCTGCCAGTACCTGAAGGGGCTACAAGAAGGCTGCAGGGAGACTGTTTATGAAGGCCTTCAGGGACAGAACAAGAGCAGAGCAGATTTAGATTGGATATTAGGAACAAGGGCTTTACCATGAGGGTGATGGAACACTGGAACAGGTTGCCCAGGGAGGTAGCTGAGGCCTTATCCTTGGAGATCACAGAATCATAGAATTACCCAGGCTGGAAAGGTCATCAAGTGCAGCCATTTCACCCACTCCACCAAGTCTGTCACTACACCATGTTCCCAAGCACCAAGTCTATATGGCTTTTAAACATGTCCAGGGATAGCAATTCAACCACCTCCCTGGGCAGCCTGTTCCACTGCCTGACAACCCTTTCTATATTTCCTAATGTCCAGTCTAAACCTCCGAGCCTGGCTCAGCTTGACAGGGTTCTGGGCAACCTGATTTAGATGAGGTTGCCCCTGCTGACTGCAGAGGGCTTTGGATTGGACGATGTTTGGAGGTCCCTTCCAACCCAGACCATTCTATGATGATGCAGTGCAAACATACCCTGCAGACCTCAGCTAGGGTAGATAATGGCAAACCCTCCTTTGACAGTAAAGAGCCTTGGAAAAGTAATTATTTTCCCCTGAGTTATTAGGAAAGTGAGTAATTGTGTGTGCAGTTCTAACAGCGCTGTAAACACTGTGCTCTGGCTGTGGGAAAGGCAAAGCAGAAGGATTTGTTTGCAGTTGATAATTGTTCCCTGCCCTAACTTTGCTCAAGCAGCTACAGTTATTAATCTGTAAATTTCAACATCAAAAGCAGAGATAACTAAATAGAGGCAAGGTCAGATAGAAAAAAAATATATAATCTAATTTTTTACATTACATTAGGTTTGGTGGTTAATTTTTTTTTCCCCCAGCTGAGATAGTTTTCTTTTAGAGCTGATATTAAGAGTATACATATTTTAAATAAGTCCCACTGGCCACATGAGCCATCAGCAGAGTGCAGCATTGCAAGGAATAATTAAAGTAATTGTTTTTAAGGACAAATTATATTCATTTTGATTTTGCTAGGATAACAATTTGCACGGCTGAAAAGAAATCAGATGTAAAACTCCGCACTGAATTTCTTTTCCAGCTGTGAGCAATTCTTTGGATTCTTCCCCATGAAAAAGAAGCTCCAGTGTCTAAGACAGGTGAGTCCTGGACATTGAAACCTGTGTATGGACCAAACTTGTGTATGCACATGCAGCCCAGACAGCCAACCGAGTCCTAGGCTGCATCAAGAGCAGTGTGGCCAGCAGGGCAAGGGAGGGGATTCTGCCCCTTTACTCTGCTCTCCTCAGACCCCACCTGGAGTCCTGTGTGCAGTTCTGGAGCCCTCAGCACAGGAAGGACATGGAAGTGTTGGAGTGGGTCCAGAGGAGGTCACGGAGATGATCAGAGGCCTGCAGCAGCTCTGCTGTGAGGACAGGCTGAGAGAGTTGGGGCTCTGCAGCCTGGAGAAGAGAAGGCTTTGAGGGGACCTGATAGTAGCCTTCCAGTATCTGAAGGGGGCCTACAGGAAGGCTGGGGAAGGATTATTTACAAGGTCCTGCAATGACAGGACAAGGGGCAATGGGTTTGAACTGGCAGAGGGGAGATTTAGACTGGATGTTAGAAGGAAGTTCTTTACAGTGAGGGTGGTGAGACACTGGAAGGGGTTGCCCAGGGAGGTTGTGGCTGCTGCCTTCCTGGGGGCGGTCCCGGGAGAGTTGGATGAGGCCTTGAGTGAGCTGTACTAGTGGGAGGTGTCCCTGCCTATGGCAGGGGGTTGGAACCAGATGATCCTTGAGGTCCCTTCCAACCTTACCATTCTACGATTCTATGATTCAAAGTAGCAAAGTGGAAGAAAGCCATCTTGCTGCTAAAGGGAAAAAGCTGAATAACAGAGGCTCAAGGACCTATCTGCATTCATCCAGAGTGATGAGGGCAGAAGAGCATTATTAGTCTGAAGACAAAAATTAATAAATGTAATTACTGCAAACAACAAAAAAGCCTATTACGAAATGGGAGATTTGCCTCTGTCAGTTAAAGAGAAGCAGTTTAGTTTCTGTTAGTCTAGTTCATGTATAAAGTGAAAAGGATGGGGGAGCCTAGGTTAGAAAATGTCACCTTTTCCTTCCAAATCCAGAGAGAACATTAAAATATTATCATGGAGCACAGCATCTGGGAGTGTTTCACATTGAAATTACATTAGCACATCTCTTTCATAGTGCAGCCAGGTTGCTTCTCACCTCTTTAATAGCTAAGCTGTAAAACCTTCTCTAGCCACAGAATAAGCAAGTTTGTACTGTTACAGAAATATCACACTATAAGGACAAATCTGTCTTGTGATTAATGCTGTAGCAGCACAATCCCACCAGGGATAAATTAGCCATCATCATTTTTCCACCTTTTCCAAAATGAGGACTCAGGTATTTTCAAAACCCTTTTTCCCTTCATCTCTACTCACAGCATATGTAGCTTGCAAAAAAAGTTCCCTTTATCATCTTCTGTAATTAATTGTCACGGAATTGGACAGCCAAAACCAACACACCCATGAGGAACTTGTGCTCTGTCCACAGCAAACTGCACATCTGAAAAGTGGCCTCAGCATATTCACTGCCTTGCTGCACTGATTCATTGTCCTGTCACTGAAGGTAACTGGATGTTTATTAACAGCGAGAACAAATAAATTTGCTTTATCTTTCCCACTAAGAACTGTTTCTCTGAACAAAAGAGGAGAGGTACCAAGAAGGAACTGAGGTAGTGGTACACTCAAAAATACAGAGCTGGCATCATGGTATTTGATTTCCTAAATACCACAGGGAAAGTGAAGGTAAGTGTGAACTGTCCAAAATAACCCCAGTTTCTTTAGATTTCCCCATTCTCAACATCAAGATGTGCTGCACAGACAAGTATCCAGATTCCTACAGGGTCCTAGCAGAGAGACAGGGAAAGGTATCTAGGGACATACCATAAATGCTAGCTACTTCACACAGTATCAAAGTTGGAAGAGACCTCATAGATCATCAAGCCCAACCCATTACCACAGACCTCAAGACCAGACTACTTGCCCCTAACATTCTCATGTTCGCTGATCATTTTTCACTTTTCCTAGTTTCCTGAAACTAGGATTTCTATTTAAAAACATTCAGGGAATTCAGTATTACTTAACCCCACCCACATCTCCCTGGACAAGTGCAGCTGCCACTGGACAGATGCAGCCACTGCTGTATCACCTCCCACATCCCTCTGTGGTGGAGCTCAGGGGTACACCTGAATTTCTTTTCTGAGCCATTTCAGACAGGAGCTCAGCTCCAACATCACATTAAGGTATCACTGATTTAGAAGCACAGCAGAGATGTGGGACATGAAAGTTTCCTGGCTATAGTCAGCAAGGGTCTGCAGCGAGAGCCCTGTCGAGGCTCAGAGACACTGGCTCTGTCCAGGGGATTACAAACCTGTGTCACCCCCCAAAGTCAGCTTTTCTACTGACAGGACACACGTCCTTGGACCTGATAGCTGCTCCAGCAACAAAATCCTCTGAGCCTCACTGTTGGGCAGCTTTGTAACATCAAGCACACAGCAGCACTGACACCAAACCCCAGGAACAAGTAAAGGTCCCTGCTCCCTGCTGGAGGCAGGCATCAGCCTTGTGCAGGTTGGGGCTGCCTGGCCCCTGGGCATGTATGTTCTGTACACAGTATTCAGCCTCCACTCTGCTCACAGGGGCAGGTCTCTGCTCCACTGAGGATCATCCTAAAAATCCCACCATTAAATGGGACAAAAACACAGCTCTGGAAGGCAATCTTGAACCAAGATTGTTTACCATAAGCAATTTCTGAGCTGAAACAAATAATATCTACCCTGCAAAGAATTCACAGCCCACTGCTAACAGGGTGTTAGAGGCAGACTTGCTTACTGGCACAGAGTACTTTCTCCCAAGCAGACATCAGCCTTCTCTCAGAAATCATCACACACCAGAGGCAGTATCTTCAACAACAGAACAATTGCCTTCAAGGCAAATTTCAAGTCTTGGGTTTGCTACATTAAGTTTAAAGTTTGCAGTTCTGTCTTTGGTAGAAGAAAGGATTCCAACAGCACACCACTCTGCATGGAAAGCAGAGATCCTGCTATGCTGTTTTCATTAATGAAGACTCAGTTACTCCTAGTCCATGGTCAGGAGGCAGAACAGTTCTAGCTACCATTTCCATTGCTGCTTTGGAGGTTTAAGGCACATTCAGAGGAGGAAAAAAAAAATGCTGTTTGAGACTTCCATCTGCACTAGGCTGCAACTTGAAATACCAGATCCTAACCACCTATAATCTGAGACTGTTTTCCAGAGGACATCTTTGCACTTGCTTGCTGACACCTGCAGCTACTCTCAGGGGTTCAGACTTGCAGCTCCACCTTACTAGCAGCATTGGCAAGGGCCAGATTTCATTGCGTATATATCTGCTGATTAAAACCTGTATTACAGCAGAGCGCAGACTGAAAGCACAGATAGCAATAACACAGAACTAACCACCATGCAGAGACCTGCCAGGTGCCACATGCAAGCACTTATATTTCCATGTCTGGGGCATACAGACTTTACAGCTAACCTCCTGCAGCATCAAGCAGGTTACAAGCAGGTAGGGATAATTACCGCGCTCAGCTCATCTCAATCCTGCCCCGTTCAGGTGGGAGGGTCAAAACAACAGGGGGAAAATCCCATGTGACTCTGTACACTTGTTTCATCTGGCAACAACACTCTTCCACATTAGCAGTCTCTGCACAGTTGTCTGGTGGAACAACACACTCCTTCATTCCCACTGCATCGCGGCAGAGAGAGAGAGAGTTGAAGATGTCACATTCACCAACTGGCCCTATTGAAGTCACATGCTGCTGTGTAAACTTTCAATTATGAAGGGGAGAGGCCGAGGGTGGAGGAGATAATCCCTAAATGAACTATTTCAAATGCAGAGGATGGCTGAGATTTCAGAAAGGCTAACTTAGAAGCCGTGTGATGTATCTGTTGTTTTCACATCAAGGTCGTTCATAACACTTTGACACTGTTTTCTCAAAGGAAGCCTTTAAAATGTATTTTCTCTATTTGTTTCTACAAATCAGCTGATTCTGGTTTTAAAAATCCCATTAACTGAGTGCCACACAAACCATCAAAGAGTTTCTTCTCCTCTCAAAGAACTGGAATGAGACAAATAAGGCACAACAAGGCAGCAAGATAATCAAGGAACCCTGTTTATACTGAGCTGAGGAAACCCTCAGCTCAAGCTCAATACAAGACAACTTGAATCAGTTCAGCTTCCAGTGAGAGCAAGCTGAGTGTGCCTGAGTCACTTTGCATTCGTTGCTCTGCCCCCAAAAGCTGCCCACTAAGTAGATGCTATGGTTTATTTTTACACCATGCACCATACTAACTTACACATACTGGTGAGCTGAAGCTACCCATTTGGGGAGGAATACACTGTTCTGCCCTTGGCAAAGTGTTAAACACACTAGGTTTAGCTATTAACAAGGAATGGAGCTTTCATAATGCATGCATTTGGGAGGGCAGGTTTAGACTGGACATTAGGGGAAAAATGTTCACAGCAAGACTGGTCAGGCATTGGAACAGGCTGCCCATGGAGATGCTTGAGTCACCAACCCTGGATATGTTTAAAGGTGGTTTAGATGCGGTGCATGGGAATACTGTTTAGGGCTGAACTTTGTAGAGCAGGGTTCATGGTTGGCCTGGATGATCCCAAGGGTTATTTTCCGACCTGAATGATTCTGTGATCTTCATCCTCACAGGCCCTCTACACTCACAGCTTTGAACCTGGAAAGTGTTCTTCAGGGAGGCAAGACAACAACAGGTTAGCCTGCTGTCCTCCCAGATCCAAGGCAAGATATAAATTTCAGGGCTTCTGAAGTTGGCTGTCAAGTATCCCAAGGAACTAATAGCAGTGCCTCAGTGCTTCAGTCACATCTGAACCATTCACTGCAAGAGAACTCCTCAGTGTTCTTCAAAAATATCTCCCTCAGGTTGCAAGTGCTCATCCAGGAAGCCCTGTGGGGCACAGAGAGTGCTGACTTTGTGCAGTAATGCTCCTGGCTGTTAGAAGCAGTATGTTTGTCAAAAGAAAGATCTTTTCTTCTGAGTTTGGTCAGACAGGCTAGAAATCAACAGCAAAACAGATACCTGAGGCTATGGGGAGGGGAGAGGAATGAAGCAAATAAACCTCAGGATTTGTTTTCTCTCTGCATGTCTCCTATTAGGTTAATTTGTTTTACCTGTCTACACAGCAGAAGTAGGTCTAATACAAATCAGAGAAGCCAGGATTGCTCATTTCTGAAAAAAACAGTACCTGACAGGACTGTATCTTTGGCATACAGTCACACAACAGGAATATGGAGAAATGAATGGTTTGATCCTATCTGGGAATGGTAAATCAAGAACAAATGGAACAACTCTCAGTATTTCCTGCCCTTGAGCCAATGATAGCTCAGAAAAAGATAAGATTTTACTCTTGTTTTTTATCCATCATCAAGAATGGATAAGAGTAGGAATTGAGATACTGCAGTGGATTTCAGCATGGAGAAACTGGAGGTCCCACATGGCTGTTACTGAAATGCCCTCCAAATGTTAACACCTCCATCCAGATGACAACATCCTAAGTCAAAAGTGCTGTGTCCAACACTAAGCCACTTAGAAGCACAAGATTAAACACATATCACCCTGGAGAAAGGGAAAGGTGATGACAAGGAGCCAAAAGCTAGGAATTGGAAGTTTATAAATAAAGGCTCAGGGCTGAATCCAGCTCATGAAATAAAGAACCAGATAGATGAGTTCTGAAGCAATTAGTAACAACTACTCCAGTGCTATTTTAATCATTTCCACATGACAAAGAGTTTTAAAAAAATAAATAAATAAATACAATAGATTAATGCTTTTCATTGCAGGGGGACAGCAAATTTAGGTACTCCACACATGTTGTATCATCAGTTCTGTGCTCTTTATTCTGCTCCTAAATAAGCAGAAGCTTAGAGTGCAGCTAATTAAGCAGAACCTAAATTCAGCAGGTTTGGATGAGATGCACCACAGCTTTAAAAGAACATCCTGAAATACTTCGAATTATTGATAGAAATTTTTAAATATATCTTGGGCACATGGAAAAGTTGCAGTGGCTGGAACAAAACTTGCTGATGTGCCAAGTATTTCCAGAAGTAAATAGAAAATCCTAGCAATGATCTCCAGTAAACTAAGGGAGTGTTAAAATTAATCTGTATAAACTGGAAATTCTCCAGAAGAGGCAGTGCCTACTGACTTCCAAAAAGAAAAAGAAATAGAAAACAACAATTACACATTACTTTACTCATTAAAATGGTATTGTTGGTTTCCAGACAGAATAAATAGTTCCAGATATCACAGAATCACAGAACATTAGGGGTTGGAAGGGAACTCAAAAGATCATCCAGTCCAATCCCCTGCCAGAGCAGGATCACCTAGAGACCAGGCAGGTTTTGAATGCTTCCAGAGAAGGAGACTCCACAATCTCTCTGGGCAGCCTGTTCCAGGGCTCTGTCACCCTCACAATGAAAAAGTTTCTCCTTATGTTCATGTGGAACCTCCTATGCTCCAGCTTGCCCCCATTGCCCCTTAGCCTATCATTGGGCACCACTGAGCAGAGCCTGGCTCTGTCCTCCTGACACTGCCCTGCACATCTTTATCAGCATGAATGAGGGCAGCCCTCAGGCTCCTTCTCTCCAAGCTCAAGAACCCCAGCTGCCTCAGCCTGGCCTTTGCAGGGAGATGTTCCACTGCCTGCAGCATCTTTGTAGCTCTGTGCTGGACTCTCTCAAGCAGTTCCCTGAGGTCCTTCTTGAACTGAGAGGCCCAGAACTGGATACAATATTCCAGATGTGACCTCACCAGGGCAGAGTAGAGGGGGAGGAGAACCTCTCTTCACCTATTAACCGAACACCTTCTAATACAACCCTTGATGCCGCAAGGGCACATTTCTGGCTCATGGTCATCCTTCTACCCACCAGGACCCCCAGGTCCCTCTTCTCTGCACTGCTCTCTAACAAGTCAGTCCCCAACCTATACTGCTACTGTACATCTATGTTACAGTATCACAGTATCACCAGGGTTGGAAGAGACCTCAAAGATCATCAAGTCCAACCCATCACCACAGACCTCAAGACCAGACCATGGCACCAAGTGCCACGTCCAAACGCACCTTGAACACCTCCAGGGACGGTGACTCCACCACCTCCCTGGGCAGCCCATTCCAGCAGTCAATGACTCTCTCAGGCAAGAACTTTCTCCTCACCTCCAGCCTAAACTTCCCCTGGCACAGTTTGAGACTGTGTCCTCTTGTCCTGGTGCTGCTTGCCTGAGAGAAGAAGGTACCCTCCTCCTGGTTACAACCACCCTTCAGGTAGTTGTAGACAGCAAGAAGGTCCCCTCTGAACCTCCTCTTCTCCAGGCTAAACAATCCCAGCTCGCTCAGCCTCACTTCACAGGGCTGTGCTCGAGGCCTCTCACCAGCCTCGTTGCCCTTCTCTTGTTCCTTCTAAGGACTTGGCAGAGATTGGTCCTTGGTCCTGTAATGTAAAATAACGAGTGGAAGGCAGCCTAAAATCATTAGTGATCAAGACTGGAGATGACACACACTCTGGGATTGTTAGCTGAGAAGAGTTCAACAAATCTGCATGACTGAATTAAGAGCACTGAAGTACAGACTGCCACAAGTGCCACACACACCCACAGCAATGCACACAACAATGGGAACAGCACACTGTGAAACCATTAATTTGAGTAGGAACTTCCCAGTCAACATGAGAAAAAAACAGCAGCTGAGCACACTGTGCTGGACTAATCCTGTGGTCAAGAGAGCTCAGAAAGGTTTTGGATGGGGGATGCATAAATGGAAATAAACAGACAGATAGGTAGATAGGCAGGTAAATCAATCGATTAATCAATCAGTGTGTGGCATCTGACATTAATACTATCACCATTATTGTAAGCCTTAATGCTTTAAATTTAAGAAGGATATTGAAAAAAATTGGATCCAGTGCAAATAATCACCAAAAGGATGATTAAAGGACCAAAAGCTCAGCTTAGAGAAAGACTCCAGGAGCACCATCTGTTCTCCTTAACCAAAGGAGAAGGTTAATAGGACAATCTGATCACAGTTTGCAAGGACCTACGTAAGAAGCAGAAATGTGATCAAAGAGCTCTGTCCTTTAGCAAATCCTATCTAATGCCAGAAAATAAAAAAAAAAAAAGCAGACAAACTTGGGCTAAAATGATAGATGTTTATGATTGTTAGCTCTATGACCTAGTGCTGATGCTGACAATATTACCACTACTGATACCAGGCAGTAAGGCTGAAAGCAGGACAGTGAAAACTCCATCACATACTAAAAACGTGGTGTTTTGGTTGTTGTTTTCTTTTTTTTTCTTTCTATTCAGATGCAACTTTCTAGCTAAAAGAGGAATTAATTCAGAGTAGCCAGGAAATTATTTTCATAGAGCAGGCTTTACATGAGCATCTCTGTGTGTTCCATGAGGCCCTTATAGCAGGAGCACTGCTCCACGGTGGGGACAGTAGAACATTCCTCCACTGCTGGGGACAGGCTCTGCTGCTCTGGTAGCTTTCAGGAATGAAAGTTTTAAGACTGAAGTGTCCCTGCTGTACCATGGGCTGGCCAGCATTCCCCTGCCAAGATGTCATTTATCACAGTACCTCATCCATCAGTGTCTCCCACAGAACATGACTGTTGGCGGTAAATGTCCACATTCATAGGCAGCCCAAACCCCTGAGCTCTTCAAATCTGCTCACATCCTTGACCACACAGTAAAGTAATAGCTATAACCAGGTATAAAGTGAAGAATCCAATCCTTAAAGAAATCCTACTTTAAGATTAAATATTAATTACATTGTAGGGAGATGGATTTTTTTTTTTTTTTAGAAATATTGGAGGATATGGCTTTCCTTCCAATGGTCTTTGGCTCTGGAAGCTGCTGAAGGAGCACAGCATCAGCTGCAAGACTCTCACTGTGGGCTAGCTGTGCTGAGAACAGCTCCTAGGAGGGCAGCCCTTAGGATAAATGGATCCCAGTCATCGGCCTGGGCAACCTATTGAACAGTCACCTTGGTAATAACCCAGCAGGGTTAAGGAAAAGTAATTTAACCTCTTCAGCATGTTTTCTTAACAAGATTTTTGACTCCTGTGTGATGCAGGCTTATGGTAGGACATCTTCTCAAGGCCAGGATAAGAGCACAGAACCAAGTGCTGTTTGTTTTGCAGTGTGGTATACTTTGAGGGAGCCCAAAGGATGCATGAGGCACCCTGGGACTCCCCACCTCAAGCCCTAGTTCTCTCACCACATGCTATAAAGGCATTTGTGGCTTCAATCTTCCAGTATAGAGCTATTCCTCTTCTTCTATCCCTTAATACTGCTTCCTGTCCTACACCCTGCACATAGGCACTGTGTTTAAAGGAGATGGAAGCACAGAACAGAAGCAGATACTTCTAAGAAGTTGCTGGATTTCTAGAAATGGGGTCTGGGAGCAAATGGGAGAAAGAGTTTGGCTGGAGGCAGAAGGAGACTGTAGAGTAGCCAGCAGCAAGCTGGCAATGTGTAACCATTTATTAATTGAGTTTATAAAAGCCAGACCCCGAGAACGGCAGGGGGGAGTTGAACCTTACGCTGTGTGTGGATGCCTCACGCTGCAGCCTTCCCAGGAAAGCCTCTGCTAAGAATTTTCAGCCCCATGCCTCTGCCGAGCCTGCTGCTCCACTCCTGCGGTTCCTGCATGGAGCCACTGATGTTTTGGAGGGGGAGGAAGCCAGTCCCTTTCTGGCAGCACAGGCACCTCATGTAAATTCATTGAATAAATGCAGTCATTTCTCTCAGCTGATCCATCCCCACGTGCACATGCTGAAGCTGTGCCAGACCCTCAATGCAGCCAACTCTCCTCCCACAGTTCATCACTCCTGAAGGTGAAACTGTTCATCACTCTTACCAACATTTCCCCCTTCCCTTCTCCTGCCCCTTTCCCCACCCCCCTTCTCCCCTCAGCTGTCTTTCCTGAATTTCCTAGCCCTGTTTTCTCACAAGAGCTTTGCTCTGCACAAGTCAAAATGTAACCCAGGCAAAGCCTTGAAAAAGACCTTGGAGCATAAAGGACTTTATAGATAAAGTTATTTTAAGCTGACAAAAACTGCATTTCCCTTAGAGGTTGAATTTGGTCTCTAGAGCCCTTGAATTTTTAGACTTACGTCTATCTCCTTGATAAGGCCTCATAGTAGTTGAGAGCCACAAAGATGTTTCCAAAGCACCAGCAGACATAAATAACTAAACTGGAGCATCCTCACTGAATTTTCACATGAGCTTCAGCTTCTGCAATCACTCCATGTGAGCCTGTTAGTCATCTGAAAGAGCACAACCCTCAGCTCCTCATCAAAAATGAAGGTTGTGCTGGATCAGCTCCCTCTATTTTGGAGTACCCACCAACTCCTAGCCCTGACCTGATTGAAGAAGTGACTCCAATGAAACATCTGAGGGTCTGAATCAGCAGGGCTGCAGTCTGGAGTTAAATCTACTCTCTACTGACTCTGTTATCTGTGCAGGTTTGCAACACTTTATCACATCCCACAGGGCTGGACAGGGCATGAAACAGATCTTCCTTCCTTCAGGGAAAGCCTGTCACCTCTGGGTGCTGATCTGAGAAGAAGCTTTCACACTGACAATGGAAATCCATCCATTCCCTAAAGGGGAGGATACTTTCCCTAGATGGTTGCATTCTGGCTCCTTTATATATCATAACTGCTACTAGACCATTTCCAGCTCAGTAATACCCTGAAGGAATGATTGGAAACTGGACTGAAAGCACCGAGTACACAGACACAAAAAGGGACAATGCCTGTCGAGCATTTTCAGTCTCAACAGGTAAATCAAAAGAGTCTGACTGCACATCATAACCACAGGCAAGGGACAAGACTTGACTAAGGTCACAGAGTAAACAAATGGAGAAGCAAGATTCTTACTAGAGGGTCATGAAACCATCCCAAACAGCTCATTCTTCCCTCCTTGGTTGCCAACCTGTTAAGCTTAATATTTACCTATAACTTCTTTGCAGACTGATGCAAAAAACATTCCAGTAAGCGGAGCCTGCACCACAGCTGCAGTCATCATCACATATTCTCCTCAGCAGCTATGGGATGATTTGTGGCTTCTGCATTCACATTCATTCGAGGTCCTCAGCTCCACAAATGGAACCCAAACATTAGTCACTCATTCACCATTTGATCCATAAATAGACTTGGGTTGGCAAAAAACAGGTCATGAGGAAAATGCGGTTCAGCAGCCAGAACCGGCACCTAGCACTAGCCCCGGGAAATCAAAGGCATCCCTGGCAACTTCAAATCAATGGATATCCAAGGATCTCCTCTCTGGTTCCTGATGCTGACTTGTTCATCACCACTGCATTTCCACTCATCTCATCTCCATTGTTAAGACCCAGAGTCACTGTACAAATCCTAAGTACAGGTGGAAGAAGAGATAAATTCTAGCACACCTCGAAGAAAGTCCAACTTTGTGTCAGCTTCCAGGTGGGGTAGTTTTGCTCATATGCACTCCAATGCCTGTGCTAGATCAGGGATGTGCTGCAATCTCAACTCTAAAGTGCTTATACAGATGCTTGCTTTGAAGTTACTTGTTACTTTCTAAATGCCAGAGTCAACTTAGAGTGAGGAAAAAAAAAAAAAAAAGCAGCAGCACTATTTGTAATATTGCTCTAATAAAGGTGATTTGCTACCAGAGATAGTTCAGGTAGCATTTGCCATCACTACATCCCATCATTTGCACTGACAGTGTGGTAAGTGGTTGTAGCAATGTTCATAAACGTGTGTGCATGCATACACATATGCTTTAAAAATATGTGTACAACATACATAGACTATGTCTATTCCTGTCCATAGTCACTGATAATACAGAGCTGCTCTTTAGTTCTAACGGAGAAATTCCTATTCCCTGGAGAAATAACTTCAAACCTGGGGCAGTTCAGGGTACCTTCCACTAAAACAGCTCCGTGCACTTCTGGCTCCTGACATCTGACACAGCCAACAGCTGGAACTGCTTGCTCCCAAGAGCTCCTACAAAGTGTTCCCAGCTCTTGCATTAAAAGGAAAAAAAGAAAGGGAAAGAAAAGGAATGAGAAGAAAGGAATGAGAGAAACAAAAGGAAATGAATGAATGAAAGGAAAGAAAAAGTTGTGGAGTTTTTGTTGTTGCTGCTTTGGAGTTTTGCATGTGTTTGGTTTTTTTGTTTGTTGGTATTTGGGGTGTTGTGGTTTTGTTGGGGTTTTTGTGTGTGTGTGTTTTTTATTGTTTGGTTTTTTGTTTCATAAAAGCCTTTTAATTGAAGCTCAATTAGAAGGAGAAATATTGATTAAATTTACTTGAGGAAAAAGTTGGAAATAGTCTAATAATCTGAACAGATGGGGATCCAGGTATCTTGATCAAAGATCATTTCAGTCTGCACAAACAAGGAGTGGGAAAGCATCCATAACTGCATAAAGGCTGTGGGGGAAGAACCCATTCATTTCTAACAGCCAGTAAAATGACCTGCAGCAGTTGCTGTGTACGTAGCACAGAGGCAGGATCAACTCCCAAGATCTTGGATTCTGCAGATGAGACAGGCATTTGTTTCCCTGCTCACCAAGCATTCAAGGAGCCCAGAAAGCTAAAAATTGTTTCTGTGAAGCATATTGTTGTTATCAGGCTACACCTTGCATGCTGTGCTGGCCAGAGTCCCTGCTGGGAGGGTGAGTTTGGAGTACTGGCTCTTTGATTTGGTCCAGTCTTCTAACACTGCAGCAACTGACATGAAAACCCTCCTAGGAGGCTGCTATGAAGACAGCAGAGATTTATGCTTCTCATGTCCACAAAGAAATGTGGACCCATCACCCAGACGGGTGGCTCTGTGCTCAGATGCAGAACATCAACAGCTATATTAAGCACAGGCAGAGAGCATCTCCCAAACAGTTTTTATCGTTCCGGCACTAAGCTCAGCTGTGAATGTTACCACATTTTACCTGCTACTATCTGTCTATTCTTCACACTCACAACCTACAGATCAGATTAATGTTCTAGATTTCTTTTAGAAACATCTTCTTTTGACTTGACAGTGAATCCAGCATCTCTGTACCCTGTAAGCTAGAAAGATGTCAGTGCCTAATGTGTCAAAGTAATTTGGGGACCACTGTGAGTGCCTTCCACAGCAGGTACCATCCAGAATTTCAGAACGTTTCCTAAACACAGAGCCTTCAAGCATCCAGAGTGAAATATTTTCACCTCCTTTTCACAGATGGACACACTGAATTTTTGACTTGCCAACAGACCAAGTTGCCTCTACTGCTTCTACTTCCAGTTTGCAGAGTGCCCTTGCACAGAACAGTGCATCGAACACCTCCCTGGTGCAGGAAAGCAATTCTGCACACAGTTCCCAAAAGCTTGCACCAGGCTTGCTTCTGCATTTAACTTGGCACATCAGGAAAAGAGCACAGCTTTGCCAGCTCCTGCAACTCCTTTCTGAAAAAGGCTGGCAGTCTGCAGAGCTTCTCCTAGAAACATAGAGATCAGGGCTGTACCTGTGCTTTGCTTTTGTCACATTTAACTTTCAAAGTCAATAAGGAAAGTTTAAGCTGCAGCCCATAGGAGACACATGCATGTTTAAGCAGCAAGGCAGCAAAGAGAACCCTCTTCAGCTAGCTTTCAAGCCTCTTTTAAAAACTTCTCCCCACTTTCCCCACTGTCAACCATTCTGGCAACACTGCTGCTACCAAACAGGAGCCATGAGATATTTGTAATTAATCATTCTTCCAGTTAAAAAATGAGGGCCTATATGGAGACATGCAGTAACCAAAAAGAGGCACTTGCCACAACTCAAAGCTTATTTTATGCTCACCAGCTTATACCCAGATTTCCTTCACTGCTACAAGCTGTTTAAAGGATGCTAACTTTAAATGGAAAATGGTTCTTCTTAAGGCATTGAAGTCACAACTGAAAACTCCACATTCCCAGCATGTCAAGCCAACATACACAGAGCAAGGCACCAGAATGCAGCATTTTCTTGTTCAGCTTCATAACACCTTCCTGCCTCAGAAGAGCCTTCCTTCAGTCCCTACTTTTCTCCTTCTGCCTGTCATATTAGAAGCACCTCAAGCATTATCTCAGCATTGTTGCTTCATTATGGTGGGCCTGCTGGAGATGCTCAAGGCTTTCAGCATCCCCAGGGGTACACATAACTAACCTGTAGCTTGCAGTCTTTTCCCAGGGAGACAGATATTGAGTACAGCTGAAGCTATTAGGGAAGACAAACCAGTCCATGGTTTCCATGGTTATGGAAGCCTGAGCTTCCCATCTCAGGAAAAATGCAATGCACGAACCACTGTTAGGAAGAAGCAGAAACAAGGGCAGACTTACAGGCAGCTGTGTACTACAGCTCCTTGATGTTTCACACGCAGGCACCAGCAAAAAAAAATAACCAGCAGCTTTTCTTGACACCCTGGAGATCTGTGGGCTTAGCAGCAGTGGTTTAGGCATGTTCTGCTGCATTCGGTGCTGTGACAGCATTCGTGGTATGGATGGGCAGGGCTGTGCTTCTGGCCCTTGCTCACCTGGGTGAGGGGTCAGTGCTGCAGGCTGAGGTATTTATTTTCCCAGAGAGAGCAAGCTCTCAGTTGATCTGAGCTGCCTGTCTCACAGGCTAGATGAAGCAGGTGCAGGCTGCTCTCAGGGGCATGAATAAAAGAGCTTGTGTACAAAAATCCTGGGAAGGCAGAATCTGCAGGTGTGAATTTGTGAATCTGTCCCATTAAGTTAGAAGCTTTGGGTTCACTGTGCTGCAAAAATAAAAGACACACAAAGCCACAGTCTTCTCCCTGCCTCCTTCCAAGCAAAGCATAGCACACTTTCCTTCATGCTATCCTAAAACTGAAGTGGTTTATGATCAAAAGCCTGTGCTGCTTCAAACTGAACCACTGATGAGGCTAAGGATGCTGATACAATCTGGAAGAGACAATTGCAGAGCCCCAGCAGATTTCTGAGGCAAAGACTTTCCAGGACACAGAACATCACAGCCTCAATCCCATTTCAAGTGCTGGAATAGTATCACAACCCTGTTAATTCCCAGGCAAGGAGAATATTCTTTCAGAACAGAATAAAATAGATTTCAGACTTATTTTGGGATTTCAAACCAGGGAATCAGTTGATCACCTTTTCCCATCCCCCTCCTACAATCCTCTCTACAGCTGCAAAGTGACCACCTGTCCTGACACCAGCTGTTTAAATCAGAGCTTTGCAACACCTATCCCTGGTCATCACATTTCTCTGAACAACACCCTGGAACCTTGTGAACCCTGTGCTGGTAAAGCCTGTCTGAGCAGCAGCCACCTAAGACTGAAATCCAGCCCCTTTCAGCAGGGCAGGTACCACCTACTCCAGCAGCAACAGGCACTGCCCACACAGCCTTCCCAGCTTGTTCCATTCCCTACAGCTACTCTGTCACTGGGTAGCACAGGAGTACCTGCAGCTGATGAATGCTGAAACAGAGGCACTTGTCCAACATGGAATCCAATCAAGATTAAAGGGGCTCTGGTTAGTAGGTCGAGAGAGGTTCTCCTGCTCCTCTACTCTGCCCTGGTGAGGCCACATCTGGAGTGCTGTATCCAGTTCTGGGGGCCCCAGTTCAAGAAGAACATAGAACTGCTTGAGAGAGTCCAGCACAGGGCCACAAAGATGACAAAGGGAATGGAACATCTCTCTTACAAGAAGAGACTGAGGGATCTGGGGCTGTGCTGCTGGGAGAGGAGGAGACTGAGAGGCGACCTCAGCAATGTTTATAAATATGTGCAGGACCAGTGCCAGGAGGCTGGAGCCAGGCTCTGATCAGTGATGTCCAATGACAGGAGAAGAGGCAATGGGTGGAAGCTGAGGCATAGGAATTTTCATGGAAACATGAAGATGAAGTTTTTCTCTATGAGGGTGACAGAAGACTGGAACAGGCTGCCCAGTGGGGTTGTGGAGTCTCCCTCTCTGGAGGTATTCAAGACCTGCCTGGATGTGTTCCAGCGTGATCTGCTCTAGGTGATCCTGCTCTGGCAGGCGGGCTGGACTGGATGAGCTTTCAAAATCCCTTCCAACCCCTGACATTCTGTGATTCTGTGAAGATAAGCCAATTCCTTTTCCACAGACAGTGTCTGACCCTGATCTGCAATTAACAAATCAATTAAAATATTGTTTTCCCTTCTTCTGAAGAAAGCCAAGCTGTCACCATCAATACTGTTGTATCCTAGTCCCTGGGACTTCCTGGAAGAGCACAAAACAAGGTCTGACGGAAAGAAATTCTGAAGTGTGCAAGAACAGCGAGGACAGACCTCTCTTTCGGGTCATCTTTGGTTGGTTTGGACCACTCAGGGAAGACTTCAGTTTGCAAAGAGTCACCTGTGGGACAGTAATTTATTTGACAAACGAGAAACAGTGGGATGCAAAAGCATAAGCACACCTACAATGCCAAGACAGTGTTCAGATCCACATTAAAACCTCTCCAAAGTGTGGGCTGGAAAATAAGCTTTCGTAGATCCATATTCTGTAGGACAAACAATGATTTTGTAACTTCTTTGACTGCACCCTACTGCATATTGCAGCAGATCTATAGCAGGCTCATCCTATCCACACAAAAGAATCACTGGAGCTTAGCACCTGCCCATCAGGGCATCTTAGGCATGCTGCTTACTGAGGCAGACATTTGAGACTCTACTCAAAATACATTTGCCTTAGCAAGGAGTATTCCTAAACAATTAGCACCATTCTCCTCAAGGCTGCACATTATTCATTCAGCTGCTCTAAGGCTCCTGAGGATTCAAGATGTGTGCACAGAAGACTCATAGACAATACAAACTCAGGGTAGGGATTTGGCCCTCTTCATTCCTCACTTGCCTCAAGAATGGTTAGAAAGTCGTTGCTAGAACTCTGCCAGCCAAATGCATCTGAGAGCTCAAGCTAAACAGCATGAGATACACAGGGGTTTTAATTTGTCCAGTCTACCATTAACTACAATGACCTCTGTTCCATTAAAGCTCCTCTGCTTGATTGTGTCTCACCCTCAAATCCCTGCAATTAAAAAAAAAATGCAGTAAATCCTGTCCCTTGCACCCAAACCTCGACCTCTCTACTCTGTGCATTCAAACCCAAGCACATTTTAATCACAGCTCACATGAAATGTCTCAGGACATGCAGATGCATCCAATAGGGTTTCTTTTCTTCTCATAGGAAGGAAAGCAACACAGGGACCTTATGAGTACTGTTGGCCTGCAAGGAACTGCAGGTTCTCACAAACAGAACATCTTTTCTCCTACGGGTTATAGCCCTCAACTTAAAGTCGATTTTGGACAGCAACTTTCAGGTCCTTCTGGAACATCCAAAGGCCTTTAGGTCTCCCCAAACATGGCAAGGTATTCCCACACATTAATAAAGACTAAGCTGGGAAGAAACTGTCTTGGGTTGGACATAAAAGGATATCAATTCCCCTGTACTTGGTGCTGGTGAGGCCTCACCTCAAGCATTGTGTGCAGCTCTGGGGCCCTCACTGCAAGAAGGATATTGATGTGCTGGAGTGGGTCTAGAGGAAAGTAACGAGACTGGGGAGGGGGCTGGAGGGGAAAGTTGATGAGAAAAGGCTGAGGGAGCTGGGAGTGTTCAGCCTGGAGGAGATCTCATCATTCTCTACAACTACCTAAAAGGAAGCTGTAGTCAGGTGGGGGTCAGGTTCTGCTTCCAGGTAACTTTTGACAGGATGAGAAGGTATAGTCTGAAGCTGTGCCAGGGGAGGTTTAGGTTGGATATTAGGAAGCAATTCCTCATGGAAATGGTTATTAGGCACTGGAATGGCCTGCCCAGGGATGTGGTGCAGTCACCATTTCCGGAGGTCTTTAAGAAAAGATTGGATGTGGCACTTGGTGGCATGGGTTAGCTGATGTCAGGGTGTTAGGTCATAGGCTGAACTTGATGATCTCAGAGGTGTTTTCCAGTTGCAATGATTCTGTGATTCCTGTCTCTCCATCCTACTGGGCATCCCTGCTATTGCCTGGCATGCTAGCAAGCAGAATGGTCAACAGATAAGTGGGAGTTGGGTTTGTCATGATTTTTTCCTCAAATGACTGTGCAAAGACTGAAAGGAGAGAACCTCTACCTCTATCAGAAACTTCTCACTATAATCCTTCCATACAATATGCTAATAAACAATGGTTCAAAATAAACAAACCCACAGAACTAACAGAGGGAAGTATTTCTTGATGTCAGGAACATCAATTGATGTCTTGTTGGTAAGGGCCTGGCAAATCTATAAACATCTATACACAGTGCTTTGTTATTCACAAATAAGCACAAGGAGGAATTGCAAAGTTCATCTGTAATGATGATGTGCCCAGTGGTTGGGAGTGCTGGCATCCTCTTTTCTGTCATTAACATTGGGCAGGAGATAAAGTCAACCCCTGGGTGATTAAATAGCTTTCCAGAAGTAGTGCTGGCACAGGACAAGACCATAATGGAAGTGGAACTCTATGGTACCACAGCACATAGCAGAGATCCAACACCTTTGAGACCTTTTCTCCCATTGTTCTGCACAGGTTGTTTGATCAGGACTGCAGATGTGGGAGGAGGCAAGCACATCCCTGGATCCAGCTCTCCCAGCCAGCATCCCAACCTCCATCTGCATACACCAACCTTTGCTAGAGATACTGCCATGAGCAGCTGGTGTCTGTCAGAGAGCTACAAGACACCTCTGCAGCAGCTAGGCACAGATCACTGTTTCACGGGATTCCAGTTGGATAAAAGGCAGGCACTAGTCTGGGAAAGAAGTGACTGTGCCAGCTCTGGGACCATGTCATACCTATGACTAGTACTGCAGCAGCAGCAGTACCCTGGAGCTCTGCAATGACTCAGGTAGCTCAGTTTCCAGCCCAGGATAAACCTGATTGTCTTCATTTGTCCTTACAGAACAAAGACCATCACTCAAAGCACACCTTTATCCTTTAAGATGCCACCACAAAGAAAGCTTCAGGACTTAACATTTCATGGTCCTGCCAATCTACCAAGGAACAATAACATTCTGACATCCACCCTGAGCTTCTGACTAGTTTTCAGGAACAGAAACAGCCTGTCATCTGGGTGCAATGCCTGAAGGACAGATTCACACATACTCAAATCATACATCGCTTTTTGAAGAAACTACACACTATAAAACAGTCATAGAATCATAGAATGGTAAGGTTGGAAGGGACCTCAAGGATCAAGTCCTTGAGTCTTTTTTTTTCCTGAGTGCTGAGAAGCCTCTTCCCATTTGTTTGTTGATTTTCAATACTGAGCAGAGATCAGGCAGCAGCTGATATTGTGAACATAAAGATCTTTGAGAAATATCCATCCTCCATACAGGGCAATCAACCACGAGACACTGAATCACTAAGAAGAGTTTGAATTTACAGTAAAAGCAAAACCCAAAGCTGTCCAGATGTAGCTGATATTTTCTGAATGGAGGAAATCTGGGCTTTCTAACATATTACTACATTGCTACACTTCATAAATACTGGGAGGCCAGGAAAGCTGCCTTATCTTTTCACAAGTTATATCCTTACATATGTAGGCTACAGAAATAAACACGTATCTTGATATGTCCTATTCCACATCAGACAGCAGTGTCAACTACATATAGATACTTCTGTACACAGGATCACAGGATGTTAGGGGTTGGAAGGGACCTCCACAGATCGAGTCCAAACCCACTGCCAGAACAGGAGCGTAGAATCTAGCACAGGTGACACAGGAACACATTCAGATGGGTCTGGAAGGTCTTCAGAGGAGTCTCCACAACCTCTCTTGGGAGCCTGTTCCCATGCTCTGTGACCCTTACAGTCAGGAAGTTTTTCCTCATGTTGAGGTGGAACTTCCTGTACTGTAGTTTCCATCTATTGCCCCTTGTCCTATTCCAGGGCACAAGTGAGCAGAGGCTGTCCCTGTCCTTTCCTTCCTGACTCCCAGCCCTCAGATATTGATATATATTTACTATATCCTCCCTCAGCCTTCTCCTCTCCAGACTGAACAGCCCCAGGGCTCTCAGCCTTTTCTCATCCAGTCCCTTTAGCATCCTTGTAGTCCTCCCTTGGACTCTACCCAGTAGATCCCTGCCCCTTTTGAACTGGAGAGCCCAGAACTGGATGCAGTATTGTAGGTAGGGTCCAACCAGGGCAGAGTAGAGGGGGAGGAGAACCTGCTTCGATCTGCTAGACACACTCTTCTTAATGCACCCCAGCATACCATTGGCCTTCTTGGACTCCCAGGTCCTTCTCTTTCACTTCTACTTATTTCTTGGGACCTCATATCCTCCCTACCGAAAGATATCGTAAAGAAAATGCAGTCACCTCTGTATCACTGAGTAGTTCAAACCTATCTCTGGGGATAATACACATGTAAGTCTGTATTATGTAACTGTTCCCCTGGACTCCCTGATTTGCCAGTAGGTAACTTGCTTCTGAAGTTGCAATGCAAAGGCTGCCTCTGAAGGCTGGGTTATGCCTCCAAGAGTACAACTCCTGAACAAAGGCATTGCTCTGTCCTCAGCACACTCCTCTCCTGTGTTAGTGTTACTCCTTTGGGGAGGCTGACACTTGGAGGAAGTCAGAAGTCTTGCATGCAGGGCACTGAACTCCAGTCTACAAGGACCACAGTAGTCCTGAGAGGATGGTGAGGATCTTGCAAGGTGCAGCAAAAATCTGAACACCTTAGAGATGTAGCTTTATCTTAGCTCCACAAAAAATGTTCATTTAAGTGTAAGAACTGCATCCTCTAATCTCTCTATATACACACTGATCATTGCATACCTGGGTCAATAGTGAAAACATTCCATTTCCTCAAAACCTCACCATTCACGTGTGCCAGAAGTGAGCATAAATACTGTGTTGCCTTACTGCTCTTCTGAGCTGAACTTCCTACTATTTCTTTACACCAAAGGAGGGCAACAGTATCATCCTCACTCAGAGAGAGAGATCATCTGCTTATGAAACAGGTCCACAGATGCTTCCCCAACAAACCTTCAGGCTTCCTTCATGGCCACCATTGAGAACAGTCTTTTGGAACTTTTTTTCTCCCCATTATGCAAGAAAAATCCCTTCACTTCCAGCACTGAGGCAGTCTCATCAGGGTAACTGCAGTCAAGTATCATACAAGGCCAAATAGGAATGTTCTGTCATCTTCAAACAACACAAAATAGCTGAAGAAAGCTTTTAATTAATTCAGCTGCCTTTCCCTACTAACACACTACTTCAAACCTGTGGCCCATACCACCACTCTGATATTGAGGGAAAGTCCCTAGAGAACTACATCTTTGACACTGCTATAAGGAGTTTCCCTGGTTTTCACTAGGGATATAAGTCTTCTGATGTCCTAGCTCAGAATATCATGGCAAAGGTGTTATATTGCTAAATGTGCTAGAATGATAATTATCCTAGCATTTTGGAAGGTGACCCTGAGCAAGTTGGTTCTACCCTGTGCCTCAGTTTCCCTTATAAACACCAATAAAGCACTTTGCTTCTATTTTAAAATTTATTTTATTTCATAGCACTGATGCCTGTGAATCACAGAATCATAGGACGGTTTTGTTTGGAAGTGACCTCAAAGATCATCTAGTTCCAATCCCCTGCCTATGGCAGGGACACCTCCCACTAGAATAGGTTGCTCAAGGACTCATCTAATCTAGGCTTGCACACCTCCAGGGAAGGAGCATCCACAGCCTCCCTGGGAAACCTGTTCCAGTGTTTGACCACCTTCACTGTAAAGAACGTCTTTCTAAATGCAAAGAGCTAGGCAACAATTATGTGTTGTCTGCTACAAAGGTTGGAATTTCACCAGGTAAACTGACTTGAGGGGAGGAAAAAGTGAAGCCACAGAATCACAGAAACATTCAGAGTGGAAAAGCCCCTCAGGATCACCAAGTGCAACCCATATCCCTGCTCTACAAGGTGCACCCTAAACCATATCCCCAAGCATCACATCCAAATGACTTCTAAATACATCCAGAATTGGTGACTCCACCACCTCCCCGGGCAGTTCATTCCAATGCCTGACCACTCTTCCTGGGAAAAAATGTTTCCTAATATCCAGTCTAAACCTAACCAGTCACAGTTTAAGGTCATTCATTCCCTCTTGTTTTATTACTAATTACCTCTGAGAAGTGACCAGCAGCAACCTCTCCACAACCTCCTTTCAGGTAGCGGTAGACAGTGATGAGATCTCCCCTCAGCCTCCTATTTTTCAAACTAAACAGCCTCAGCTTCAGTCACTCCTTGTAAGATTTATTCTCTAGGCCCTTCCCCAACTTTGTTGCCCTCCTCTGCAGTGCCTCCAGCACCTCCACATCCCTCTTGTATTGAGGTGCCCAAAACTGAACACAATACTCGAGCTATGACCTCACCAGG
Source organism: Eubucco bourcierii (assembly GCA_013396675.1). Lineage (NCBI taxonomy): Eukaryota > Metazoa > Chordata > Aves > Piciformes > Ramphastidae > Eubucco > Eubucco bourcierii. Next base: position 271,243 of record VWZE01014972.1, read on the forward strand.
GCAGAGTACAAGGGGAAAATCACCTCCCTACTCCTACTGGACACAGCATTTCTAACCCAAGCCAGGATGCCTTTGGCTTTCTTTGCCATCTGTGCACATTGCTTGCTCATAATCAGTTGCTTGTTGATTAGAATCCCCAGATCCCTTTCCGCCAGACAACTTTTCAGCCACAGTGCCAAAGCCTGTAGCATTGCTTGGGGTTGTGGCCCAAGTGCAGGACCTGGCATTTGGCCTTCTTGAAGCCCATGCCATTAACACTGGCCCATCCATCCAATCTATAAGTCATGTGTCTGTAAGTCATGTGTTATCAGGAGAAAATACTGTAGCTAGTGAGAATGAAGCTTTTGGGCTCTTTTGGCAGAGCATTAAACATGTCACTCAACCATCCTTGAGATGCTGAGCTGGTTTTGAACAGAGGTATCAAAACAGAGCAATTTTATGTTGCTGAACTGACTTCTACATTCCCTCAAATTTCTCATTCCACTTTTTCTCAGACAGAGTAAAAGCTAACACTGAAATTTGAACTTCCCATACGATAGGCCTTCCAAAAGTTATGCCATAACAGGTCTGAAAGGCTTTGCCTTTGCCAGTATCCTAATTGTCTCCTAGGACAGTTGCTGAACAAACAACATGACCCATGTTACCCCAAGAGCACTTTAATGCCATCAGGAGCTGGCAGTGCTTGCTCCTGGTTGGGCTTTGCAGAAGAACTAACTGGAATGTTTTCAGGAAAGACTTGATTCCTTGGTGTTCTACCCTGTGTTGGTGAAATGGTTACATTATTCAAACACACAATGTCTGGTATGGGGCATTACTGCCATCTTTGCTTAAGCACCAGCAGCATAAATATAAACGCCTAAGAGCCTGAGTTGTTGGCTTGTTATAGGTCTGTTCTACTGACTGGCACAGGAAGTGTGCCAGGACAGGTTATGACAGCAGAAGTCAAAAGGAACATGATAAGGCAAATAGAAGAAAAACACCCACAGATACAGATGCTTACTAACCAGGGTCCCTAATTCCTCCTTGCTGGATGCATGGTCTGAAGATGTGCCAGAGGAGGTTTAAGTTGGATGTTAGGAAGCACTTCCTCATGGAAATGGTGATTAGGCCCTGGAATGGACTGCCCAGGGAGGTAGAGTCACTATCCCTTTTAAGGAAAGATTGGATGTGGCACTTGGTGGCATGGGTTAGCTGATGTCATGGTGTTAGGTTACAGACTGGGCTTGATGATCTCAGAGGTCTTTTCCAGCCTCAATGATTCTGTGATTCTATACACACTTTTATGCAACCATTTCCAGCTAGCGGTGTGTCCTTGGCAGGATTTGGTGAGATGGGCTCCCTGATGTCTCTGAAACAATCCCAAATGCATCCACCACCCACAAAACCAAGCCAAGTGGTACACTTTAAACATAAAAGAAGCACAACTCTCCTAAACCCTGTCATTCAAAATTCCCAGTGACCATCTCCTCATAGAAAGGTGATTAAAACTTGCCACCTGTTAGAGACACACACCTTCATACACCAGAGCCATGGGCACTTTCTGCCAGTGAAGATTCACAAGGAAAAGAAACAGTCATAGAAAGAATAATGTTCTTTGACACCATTTCTCCATGTTGCCTTTTCTAGTACTGCAAATATTTGTCTTTGAGGATCTTTTTCTGCATGAAAAATGAGATTTACTGTAAATTGAAGCTTTATAGATTATCACTCCAACTACACTTTTTTAAAAACTAATTAAAGCTGCTCTAATAGTTTTATAAAACATCTGTAGATTTTAATCCTGAGAGTCAAGTTCTATGTGAGATTTGTAGCATTTTCATAGCTCTATAAAGATTCTCTGATATTTAAAAGAATGAAATGTTTTATGTAAGTGAAACACCTCTTTAGATCCCACCAGAAAGCATATATCAATCAGTCCTTATCAGTAGGAAAAATATTAGGATTATCTTTTAGACAGAAGCCTGGTGCATCTTGCAAAATGGTGCAAATGAATGAACAAGTCCCTCAGTTACAAGTACCAGAGACACTGCACAGGCAGTACAAAATGTGAAGAGGGCAGCGACGCACACTCGCATTTGATCACACGCACTTGTAACTTCAGTTACCATTCAAGGTAATTTCCATCTCCTGAGCCTCGCAGGAAGCCAACTATAAAGCAGCTATGGGATCCCAATCTTCTGCCATCTCAATGAATATGAGATTGCAAAGCAGGTATAGGAGTTGACAGCACAGGAGGAGAAAAAGCTGTTATGAAATGTCAGATGATTAGCGATTGTAAATTACCCGGTTTGAGTTAGAACAGAATTAATTCTGTTCTGTGATTTTACTTTTCAGCTCAGTTTCTTCTAAACAACTGCACTTTCTGAAATTAATGGCATGGTTTTGCAGTGGCTTCTTCTAGGACCAACAATTATGTAGACTGCTACTTCAGTCCCTTCGTCTTTGTTTCTGGAAAGATATCCCTTTGGGATACAGTACAAAGATCAGTCTTTAGCATACAGCAAACATAGAGAAACAATTGTTAGACCTCAAGTTTTTTCAGTGCCTTCTGCATCACTATGTTTACTAGGGAGAAGTTTAGAGCCTTTGTCTGAGGTATAGGAGGGACATTACTTTATCATACCCATATCACATACAGGCCTGAAAATAGCTAAGAAGAAAACGCACAGAAGAAAGACATCAAACTGCAACAGCAACCACCTGGAAGAGAGAAGAAAAACAGAAGTTTCCTAATGTCCTTGTCCAGCCTGCCAAACAGATCAGATGTGCTTTCATCCTTCCACAATCTCTGACCAGCATTTAGGATGCAGCAACACAAACACATGCCTCCAGGCCAGACACTCTGCTCTTACCTTCTGTTAAAAACTATTAGGATCCATCATCCAAAAAATAATCAGCAAACTTCAGCTTCGCTGGTCGTGATGGCTGCATCTCTCCCATTAAACTCATCTGAGATGTTTCAGAGAGCACCTTTGAGGCATGAACTTCAGGAAGAGAGATAGCTAGCATCACTCAGCTGGACTAGAAAGAAACAAATGATTTAATACTAAGATGCCTCAAAACCTTTTGGATTTGCAGGTGAAAACTAAGCACCAGTGCTCATCAAGACCTGCATCCAACCACTCCCAAACTGCAAATGCTACACAAGCAAGGGATCAGCAGGGCACGGCACTAAAACCACACTGGGCTCCTCGTACAACTGCTCCATAAGCTAAAGACACCACTCAGCCCCAGAGTGTACACAACCACAACAGCCAGGCACCAGCCAGTACTGACACACAGCCTCCACGCTCAGCAGTTCCCTTAAACAGAGCTTTCCACAGCCATTCTCCCACTGCAGAGAACAGCCACGAGGTGCTGAACCCAGGTGATTCACAAGCTGGTGCCTCGAACTAGGCACAGATGTATGAAACTCTTGCACTCCATCCCCCAATTTTATTTTTTTTTCCAGAGTAGCTGAGCTGAGAGCCAAAGTGTTCATTCTTTAGGGTTTGATTAGGGATCTGGGGATACTGATTGACACCCACCTGAACATGAGCCAGCAGTGTGCCTAGGTGACCAAGAAGGCCAATAGCATCCTGGCCTACATCAGCAATAGTGTGGCCAGCAGGAGCAGGGAGGTCATTCTCCCCTTGTACTCTGCACTGCTTAGGCCACACCTTGAGTCCTGTGTCCAGTTATGGGCCCCTCAATTTAAGAAGGACATTGAGGTGCTTGAGTGTGTCCAGAGAAGGGCAATGAGGCTGGGGAGAGGCCTCGAGCACAGCCCTATGAAGAGAGGCTGAGGGAGCTGGGATTGGTNTGACTGCTGGAATGGGCTGCCCAGGGAGGTGGTGGAGTCACCGTCCCTGGAGGTGTTCAAGGCAGGTTTGGACGTGGCACTTGGTGCCATGGTCTGGTCTTGAGGGCTGTGGTGATGGGTTGGACTTGATGATCTTTGGGGTCTCTTCCAACCCTGGTGATACTATGATAATGTATGATCCAGCATAGTCAGAAGTGAGATATTCATTCTCCTCCCAAGCCTTGAGGTCCACTAGAGATGGTGTTTCTCCAAGGCCTTATGCAAGCACAGAATGATGCACTTAATCCATCAGCATGTTTGCTAGTTCAGTAGTTTCTGAAACCACAGATCTGTTAGGTGTGGGTCCGCATATTTGTGGCACAGGACGTACAGGCAAGTCTCCTGCATACTTTTCTTAACAGTACCAGGCCTGACCTGGGAGTAGTTCAACTCCTGAGCAAACAGGGGTACAGGCAAAGGCTTGAAAACTTGATTTATTCCCCTATGTAGCTGTAACTGGCCCTTTCAGGAACAGAACTGACAGTGGATAGCTCTTTCGGTGAAAATGAAGGATCCAACATCAGACCCATCCAGGTTTTCCTTATATCAAGGGAGTTCACTGCCCATGCTTTGCTATTTCTGGATTGCTTTATCATCATCTGGGGTCATAATCAGAGACAGTCTCATTGCATTTTCCCCTCAAAGAGGTACAAGAGGTTTTCAATTCATGAGACTCAGGGCATTCAGCAGCCATTGGCCAACAGCCACCTTGGTCACTACTTCTGGTACCCTGCAGCATTACTATATATATATGCAGTTCAGAGTTAAGTGTGCCAGTTGGGGCTATTCTGGGACATAAGGTGAAAATCATGCAGCTTTCAAATTAAAAATAAAAAACAAAACAAAAAAACCCCAATCTGGTTCAAGTGAGGCTTTTTTGGTAAAGTTACATGACAGTTCACTGGGGTGAAGCCCAATGAACCAATCTTGATGGAACACAACAAATCTGCAAGGCATTTGAACCACTAACCACTGGCAAAGTATGGGCAGAACAACTGCAGCTGATGTCTTCTGCACAGAAATACTATAGAGTCAACTTGGAACGCTTGCAATTTCGTGACTGGTTCTGTCAAACTGCCCTAGGGAATTCCATGTTCCATGGAAAACTATAAATTTTAAAGCTTTAAATAAACCATTACCATAAACCACTTTGTTTCAAATGAGGTTTGTTTTATAATTCATTTTCCCCCCCAACCCCAAAGGAAAAAAATTTGGAGGCTTCAAACTAAAACATGTTACTTCCACCTGAAACACAGTATGTTTGGAGAGAAGAAAATACTTGCTTTCTTAAATATATGGCCTCTCCTTCCCTATTTCTCTTTTACAGAGAAAGTTAAAATGCAAAGCTGGGAACAACCATTTTCCCTTGGCAACTTAACCTTCATATTTCAACAGACAGAAGAGTTGCAAGGTTGATTAGGGAAATAATCCAACGACTGAAAACAATTACAAAGCTTTATGGCCTACATGTACCTCCACTTGCAAAGGCCTTACAAGTATCCCACGAAAGCGACAGTCCCTCAGAGATCAGTAACCACTGACTATTGTGACACCACCTTACAAAAAGGGCACAGAGCAAATTTCTTTCTCTGAGAACGATGAGCCTCTGACCTCAGCTGTGTTGCTCATAATGCTACAGGTGTTGACAAACTCTCATGATGTATTGAGTTAGTGTGGCAAGGTTTTGATAGCAGAAGGAGCTATTGAGGTGGCTTCTGTAGGAAGCTACTAGAAACTTCCCCTGTGTTCAGAATCAATGCCAGACAGCTCCAAGACAGAGCCACCACTCGCCAAACCCAAGCCCATCACTGACATCAGTAGAGTTTCTGTGAGAACATATTGAAGAAGGAGGGGAAAACAATTACTGCACAAGAGCGATTGCAGCTGGAGAGAAGAGTGGGAATATGTGAAAGAAAATGCTTCAGATACCAAGGTCAGTGAAGGAGGAAAGGGAAGAAGTGCTCCAGGTGCCAGAGCTGGTCACAACCAGATCTCTTGGTGAAGACCATGGTGAAACACCTGCAGCCCATGAAGGTTAACAGCAGAGCAGATACACACCTGCAGCTCATGAAGGCTCCTACTACACTGGAGCAGGTGGATGCCTGAAGAAGGCTGTGACCTTGTGAGAAGCCTACACTGCAGCAGAATCTTGGGAGGACCTGTGGCCCCATGAGGAGAGAAGTCCATGCTGGAGCACATTTGCTGGCAGAACTTGTGACCTCACAGGGGACCCATGCTGGAGAAGTTTGCTCCTGAAGCACTACACCCCGTGGAAGAGACCCATGCTGGAACAGTCTGCTCCTGAAGAACTGTGCCTCATTAAAGGGCCTTATGTTGGAGCAGTAGCCCATGAAAAGGACTCATATCGGAGGAGTTTGTGGAGGACTGTCTCCTGTACAGGAGATCCCACACTGGAGCAGAGAAAGAGGACAAGGAGACCTTCCCCTGAGGAAGAACAAGCAGCAGAGACAACAGCAGAGACCACAACTCCCAGTTCCTATCCTCCCTCTGATGCTTGGAAGGGGAGGAGGTAGAGAAATTGGGAGTGAAGTTGAGCCCTGAAAAAGAAAGGTCTGTGGGAAACAAGTTTTTAGGATATGGGTTTATTTCTCCAATTTGATTGGTAATAAATTAAACTAATTTCCCCGAGTCAAGTCTGTTTTGCCTGTGACAATAACTGATCTCTATCTGTCCTTATCTTGACCACAAGCCTTTTACTGTATTTTCTCTGCCTGCTCCAGCTGAGGAGGAAAGTGATAGAGAAGCTTTGGTGGGCTCCTAGCACCCAACTAGGGTCAACCCACCACACATAGATCCAAGGCAGGACCCGTCAGAATCCAGAAAGCCCTTGACAGGCCCAAATGGCAATATAAATCTGGAGGTCAAGCCAATTCAGTACAGAGACTCCAGGAAATGGGATTTCCTGCAAAACAGGAGGCCTGAATTGCAGGTAGCTCAAAACAAGAAGGAAAAGAGGTAGAAGCTTATTTCAGTGTTCTTGACATGCAGAAGACAGACCACAAATGTCATACATTGCTCTCTGATAGACCACTGAGGACTCCTAAGGCTGAAAGAAGTCTCTGACACTAAGAAGAGGGATGGCCCACCGGCAGGGAAACAGAAGTGAATGCAAAGCTGCATTCAGGACATGCTCTGGAGAATGCAAAGCTGCATTCAGGAAATGCTCTGTTTGGTTTGGATGACCAAATTGCTGGCAACTTCTGGGTAATAAAGATGACTTCAGAAAACAAGAGCAGTAAAGTGCTGTATACCAGCCTTGCGTTTGAGATCAGCAAGTATAAACTCACCCTCCACATACAAGGATGAACTGATTTCAGCAGTGGGGATATCAGCTTCTGGTGACACGAGGGCACAGATTCAGCAAGACTTTTCTGGACATTCCTGGAAACCTTTAACTAAAATAGGAACTGCCTGTATTTACATATCTATAGCAGCATGTCCGTAACAGGCCATCAGTCAAACAATTCCTACCGTTTGACTGACTTGCACAGCACAGAGCATTGCTTGCACTAGAAGATTCCCACACATGCAAAGCTCAACTTCAGCCTCAATGCCTTGTTGGCAGTTTCACAGACAGCAGAACACGAGGGCAAATTCTGCACACAGTTCTGCTGTCATCGACTTTAGGATGGTGCCACAGAAGGGACAATTTAATTAAACCCAGCATTTTCTTACTATAAATAATTAAGATTTTAAACACATTCTGTTCTTTGTATACTGCCCACAGCTGCAACTTTGCATTGCTTCAGTTTATCAGGCTTGTCCTCGCTATTTCTGGGAACATTCTAATCAAAGGAGGTGAAAAGTTCAACCCTAATTAAAAAAAAAAAAAAAAAAAGGCAAAAAGAATACAGAAAGCCCCAACTCTAGCACACCAAAGTCCTGCTGTTCCTGGATGTTGCTTTTTGGGGAGAGGGGAAGCACTATAAATACAGTTTAGGGAGGAATGCCTGAAATGCATATTACTGATAGGTGAATCATGCAAATAGAACTGACAGGTAATGCTAGACATCTGGTACTCTATGTGCAGTATTAATGGCAGAGACGTGCTTCAGCACACAGTCAGTTGTTCTCAGTGTCAAAGTAACTTTCCAGATGGAGTGGATACTCTTGACTTTTGAACACACTCCCTAGCAATTTGACTATCAATTGCTAACTCAAATGCCTCAAAACTGTGTGATTTGTACCAACAAAGTATTTAGAATCATAGAATGTTAAGGCTGGAAGGGATCTCAAGGATCCAACCCCCTGCCATAGGCAGGGAAACCTCCCACTAGTACAGCTCACTCAAGGCTTCCTCCAACCTGACCTTGAACACCTTCAGGGAGGGAGCAGCCACAACCTCCCTGGGCAACCTGTGCCAGTGCCTCACCACCCTCACTGCAAAGATCTTCTTCCTAACATCCAGTTTCAATCTTCCCTCTGCCAGTTTAAACCCATTGCCCCTTGTCCTGTCATTGCAAGACCTTGTAAATAATCCCTCTCCAGCCTTCCTGTAGGCCCCCTTCAGATACTGGAAGGCTACTATCAGGTCCCCTCGAAGCCTTCTCTTCTCCAGGCTGGAGACCCCCAACTCTTGTAGACTGTCCTCATAGGAGAGCTGCTGCAGCCCTCTGATCATCCTCGTGGCCCTCCTCTGGACCTGCTCCAACACTTCCATGTCCTTCCTGTCCTGAGGGTTCCAGAACTGCACACAGTACTCCAGGTGGGGTCTGACAAGAGCAAAGGGGCAGAATCCCCTCCCTTGCCCTGCTGGCCACGCTGCTCTTGATGCAGCTTTCATTTTGTTAGGAAGAAAGTAAAAGCTAAATAAGCCATAACTGTTTGTTATGTTAATATTCCCCTCAAACTAATATAAAACAACTTCTTTAGACCTTTACTACTACTTAAGTAGTTAGCAATTATGGTCTAAAGACACTGGAATAGGTCTTACATCCTATGACCAGCATTATTTCCATTGTGTTTTCAGCCAGGTAAGGTTATTAGAGCCCTGGCCTTTGCCTCCTGACCAAATGCTGCATTCACCTACACAGGCAAATGCAGAGCATCTACACACAGACATTATTTCAAATCTTGAATGGAAGATGAGAATCAAGACAGTAACTTTTTGACTTCTCTGATGATTTCTCCCTCAGTTCTCATATGGCAAGAAAATGGCTACAATTTGCAGTATGTCATTTCTCCACTGGGACACACTGATAGGAATAAAAAAGTTTAAAAATTAACAGCTGGCTTGGTTAATGCTCTTGTTTGATAATGTATGACACTGGTTAACAGGCAAGCATAGACTACCAGGAGCACCAGTCAATGCTGAAAGGGAATATGAATTGAAGGCTAGAAAACATTCTGAGAAGTTCAGATTCATCCTTCAAAGAAATCAAATAAGCTGTAAATATTATTGAAAGCAGGTCTTGCTAGTGAAGCTTATTCTACTGTCAGCTCAGGGGTTTTTTCTGCACTGGTATGTTAGTATAAAATTAGGAAATGCAAATCACAGAATTACAGAATGGTTTGGGTTGGAAGGGACCTCCAAAGGTCATCTACTCCAAACCCCTTTGAAGTAAACAGAGGCAGCCTTAATCAGATTTGGCTGCCCAGAGCCCTGTCAAGCCTCACCTTGAGTATCTCCAGGGATGGGACCTCAATCACCTCCCTGGACAACCCGTTCCAGCATTCCACTACTGAGCACAAATCCAGGATGGGTGGCAAATGGCTGGAGAGCAGCCCTGAGGAAAAGGACCTTGGAGTCTGGGTTGATGAAAAGCTCAACATGAGCCTGCAGTGTGAGTGTAGCCCAGACAGCAACTGTGTGCTGGGCTGCAGCAAGAGCAGTGTGGGCAGCAGAGCAAGGGAGGTGATTCTGCCCCTTTGCTCTGCTC
>VWZE01014972.1:289940-313489 GCA_013396675.1 Eubucco bourcierii
CGGGCCCCCGGCTGCGGGCTGCGCGGGGGAGCGGCGCCCGCCTCGGCCGGGCCGGCCCCGCTTTACCCCCAGAGGGCTGCGCCCCACAAGCGGGAGTGCCAGGTTAGGCAAAACACGGGCGCGAACGGCCGCCGGTTTACCGTGGGAGCCCTGCTGGAGCCCTCCTTCCGAGCCGGGCACAGAGATCGCCTCCCGGGTGCACGGAGCCGGCAGCTGTGCAGCGCGACACGCGTCCCGCTTGCTGCAGCCGCGCCGGCCGGTGCCGCAGGTGATGCGTGCTCTGCACGTGGCCTGACCGAGCCCCCAGACCACAGCACTCGAATTGGGCAACTCAGAGCCGTCACTCCCCTCACCCCAGCCCCCCGGTATCCTAGAAACCAGACCGAGCCCACAGCACCTGCAGAAGCGGAGAGGCTCTCAGGAGATGCCCAGTCTCAGGTCCAGGCCTTCTCTGGATACGTTGTCTCACGATTAATTATGCTGATTCATAAAACATCCACTTCATGGCTAGTTTGTGCTTTGCTGTTCTTGCATCCAGCCACTGGATTTGTTCACTCTTTGATTGCTTAGTAAAATAAGCAGTCCCTTGCTAAGGAGAAGCTGATAAAGCATTCGTACCAGGATCAAGTCACGAGAAGATAGATTGAGCTCCTTAAATTCATCCCTGTAAGGAAGTTTCTCCACGCTGGAATTATCTCTGTAGCTCTTAAGTGCTTCCAGATTTTTCAACTTCGGTATGATGGGGATGGTAAAATCCAGTCCTGCGTCTATTTTTGTGATTTGTGTTACTGAAAAAGCAGCTCAAGGCATCCACTGTGCTGGGAGCTGGACATGAAGAGGATAGATGGCTCTGGCACTACCTAAGTTTCTAAATACAGGAGCAGTAATTCCTCTCGCTTACCGTTTCTTTATACTTCCTGGTGTTCATATTCACCTTCTCATCTATAGCCCAGTACTGGCAAACCAGCCAGGTGCTCTATAGTCTTTTTCATGCTCCTCATTCTATACTGCTGTGATCCATCCTGCAGACATTGCCTACAAACTTCCTTGTCCCAAAGCAGAGCCCTGAATTTGGTGATGGATGTGAACATCATGTGCATGATCCCATTTCAGTGTATGGTCCAGGCAGTTCTCAACACTGCCTGCTCCCATCTGAGCTTCCAGCCCATAAGGTGACAGGGCACATAAGCTAGAGATGGCATATTAGTGCAGGAACATGCCCCTGAAAATCAGCTGCAACCATCCCAGATGGATGAAGAGCCACCACATAAAATTCATGTATTAATGGCTTCTACTTATTTACTGTGGCCTACATTACCATGAAGAACAGTTTTGTTTCAGGATTGAATATTCAGGTGTTGTAGGTGAGCTTTGAGTCAAAAAAAGCAGACAGACTTTTATGATTTGATTAGAAGGTCAAGTTAAGTTTCTACTGTTTCTTCAGTTTTCTTTCATCAGCTAGTGGGATCCTATTTCCCCATGTCTTCACTCACCATCAATGCCTGGCTGACCAGGATACAGTGCCAGGGTCAGCTTGTCTGCTTTTTCAGAAAAGCAATGAAACAGTTGCTCTTCCAAGGTCTGTTAGTCCTTAACTAATGTTCCCAAATACAGTCAGAATATACACCAGAGTGCTCGATAAATCCTCAGACAGTTATTCTAAAACTCTTGAGCTCAAGTTATCAACTTCCATTTGTTAAAATCTGGTAAACTCTCAGTGGCCATGAAAGTTTCCAAGTGCAAGAATAACTTTCAACAAGAAGCAGTGAGGGCAAGGAAACATCCTAACTTGTAAGATACAGGCAGGCTAGTTACCAAGAACATAATCTAAGGCATCATTTTTAATACCAGGCACTGTACCAAGGAGCCAAGAGACTCCTGTCAGAGCTGTTCACTCCTTGGAAAGCTAACAGCCATAAACAATTCAGCTTCAGAGAAGCAGCTGGGTAAAAATTCCTAGCTGCAGACATCAGGCTGAACCCTGTGGCCATGGGAATACATAGAATCATAGAATGGTTTGGGTTGGAAGGGATGGGAAGTATTATCTAGTTTCAAGTTTCCTGCCATGGGCGGGGAAACATAAAGACCAAACTTCCCTAACATAGGAAGTACATTTTTCCAGTGTTCTGCAAGGGACAGCCATAACATGCTCCCCACTAGCAAAGGCAAATTGCTTTCTTAAAGAGCTACTTTTCTTTGTGGAGGTCCTCTTAATGGTGAAGGACGCAAATTAGGAGTTCACATGTTCATGCTTTGGGAGTAAACTGGAATCCCGCTACAAAAAAATCTAAACAACAGGGCTTTTGCTCAGCATGCACTAGTGGAGACCCACCAAACCCAGCAGACTGACTTGATTTGTGCCAGGCAGTCTCTAAGACTTAACCCTTCTCCCCAGTAGTAACAGTACAGTTTGTATGGAGGTGAGGCTTCTACTTGGCAGAGAAGAGCTCCACTGAACAGCTGCGAGGGAACAGAAAAGACTCAGCTTGGCTGCTCTCACATGCTCCTCCAGAAGAAGATGGAAATACTACCCAGGCCTCCAGCCCCTGAGGAACGTGCTGCTTCCCCCACTGATGATGAATGCTAGGCAGAGCCCATGGCCTGCTGCAATCAGTGCTGTCTATCTCCTTTCCGCAGAGTGCCTCTGAAAACCGCTGGTTTAGGAGCACCTCTGAGCAGACGTCATAAAACCAAGTGGCCATTTTGGCATTGCTGCCCACGTGATGATCATACATGGTCTCCAGCTGCTGCTGCTCCTGCCCATCTGCTGCCCTGGCACAGTGCCTCCTTCTCTAGAGGGAACCTCCATTCACGAGGACAGAGGCACCGGCCAGGCTGCAAGGTTATGCATGTAGCCAGACATGCATGGGACACTTCTGCATGAGGCTGGGTGTCCCAGGAGTGAGCAGATCACCAGCTTCTTCCAGGCTTCCAGGATGAAGTCCAGTGTGATCTGCTATAGGTTGTCCTGCTCTGGCAGGGTGGTTGAGATGATGATCTTTCAAGGTCCCTTTCAGCCCCTAACATTCTGTGATTCCATGATTCAATGCCCATTTCAAGTGATGACCACAGGAAACCCAGGCAGAGAGGCAGAATCACAATGTCCAGGGGACCTAGCTTCTGTACCAAGCTCTTCACAGAGCTGACCATGAGCTGGCTTCAGTTCTCCAATTTCAAGTGAGCATGAATGTAGGTGCAAATGTCTCAGCTTGTTTCCAGGCTGCCCAGAAGCCAACTTCGGCATCCAGATCAGACTTACCAGCTAGGGACAGAGCTGCTCTCACTGTAGGTGACATAAACTCACTCATCCTGCCCAGAGCTTAAAGACAATTTTCCTTAAAGACAATGCAGAACTCAAGCAAAAATGACCTGCATTGAGTTTTGACCAGTGGGGGAAAGAATAACTGCTAACCTTGATCTTCACTGTAGCTCTAACCTGGAAACCAGTGCACCCCTTGAAACCAGCTGCAATGGTGAACAAGGGTTCAGCCAAGTGCTTCTGAAAGTCTATTTTTGGACTCTGAAGCATCTATTCCCCAAAACTGTCGGGCATCATTAACTAACTGCCATGATTAGCCAGCAGAATAGATTCCTTTAGGACAGAAAACAAAACAGCTCTGTACCACACCATGCTCAGAAGATGCCCACGTGCCATGACAAAGCAGCAGGTTTCAAGAAAGTAGGCCACAACACAGCAGCAGCAGGAAGGACCTCTACTGAAAAAGTAAAGAACACAGTGGGGGGAAAAGGGGAGTAAACAGAGATGGTGAACTGTTAATACTACAATTATGGTGAAAGATAAAGAATGTTCTACAGGCTGCAATCCATCACACTCTGGATGATGTACATGGCTTCTGGTTATGGACAATAAAAACAATTAACACATCATCAGCTGACATCACCTCCTGCAAGTAGCTTCCACCAAGTAGCTGCTGGAAGCATAGTGGAAGTGCATGAGGAGATGGTGTGTGGAATAAAGCCCAAAGCAAGCCACAACCTTCAGGCAAGCACAGTCAGTTTAATTACATAAAGGTACTCATCACATGTGTTTGAGATTAATCAGGACTTTATCAAGAAGGGCAAAAGCACCATTGTGGGTTTAGGACAATTTGTCCTAACATAGAGATGAAAGTCCTTCAGGGACCAGAAAGTCTTAGGGGGACAGATAGGATATTTTAATCTGTTACTCTGTTTTTCTTTCCTGTGTCTATATAATCAGACATAACAGCCAATTCTCTTTCTCTCCCTTCTCTCTGCTCCTGGCCACTATCTCTCTGGTTTGTGGGGGAGGTTGCAGCCTTCCATGGCCTTCTTGACAAGTTGATTTCTTAGTGTGCCACTGGTTTGTGGGGGAAGCCATTCAGGCCTGATCAAGGCCTGGTGTATCCAGCCTTGGGGGCACTGAGGCTTGGTAGGCCTGTCCTTGATGTGAGGGGCACCAAGGCTTGGAAGGCCTGTCCTTGGTGTGGAGAGCACTGAGGCTTGGTAGGCCTGTCCTTGATGTGAGGGGCACCAAGGCTTGGAAGGCCTGTCCTTGGTGTGGAGAGCACCGAGGCTTGGTAGGCCTGTCCTTGGTGTGAGGAGCACTGAGGCTTGGTAGGCCTGTCCTTGGTGTGGGGGGCACTGAGGCTTGGTAGGCCTGTCCTTGATGTGAGGGGCACCGAGGCTTGGAAGGCCTGTCCTTGGTGTGGGTGGCACTGAGGCTTGGTAGGCATGTCTTGGGCGAGAGGGTTGTGGGCACTGAGGCTGGGCCGGCTCCTGGGCCTGCTGAACTGAGGCTGTGGGGAGTGAGGTTTTGGAAGGCTTTAGCCAGGTAGGCCCAGACAGAGAACTGGGCCTAATTTGTATATGTATTCCTTTTCCCTGAATACCTTTTGTATTTCTGTGTATATTTGTAAATAGCATTCATATTTCACCTCCAGTCTGTGCAAGTGTTATTATTTTACTCCTTTGGGGTAAAAATACCTTTCTGTCCTTTTGCCCTGGGCAGCTCATGGCTCAGAACTAGGACAGGCTAACACAGTCATAAAAGTACCAAAACAAGAGAACGGTTTCACAGTTACTTGCAACTAAGACAAAAATTACTACAGAAGAAAATCATGGATGGAGGTAGCCATCCTAGTACTGGCATAGAGGAAGGTCCTCCCAAGCACCAGCATTGGGCTGCTGGAGTGCCACCAGCTTTCTTCTGCTAGTATTCATATAATCATAGAGTCATAGAATGGTAAGGCTGGAGGGGACCTCAAAGACCATCTAGTTCCAACCCCCTGCCATAGCCAGGGACACCTGCCACTAGTACAGCTCACTCAAGGCCTCATCCAACCTGGCCTTGAACACCTCCAGGGAGGGAGCATCCACAACCCCCCTGGGCAGCCTGTGGCAGTGTCTCACCACCCTCACTGGAAAGAACTTCCTTCTAATATCCAGTCTAAATCTCCCCTCTGCCAGTTTAAACGCACTACCCCTCATCCTGTCATTACAAGACCTTGTAAACAGTCCCTCTCCAGCCTTCCTGTAGGCCCCCTTCAGATACTGTAAGGCTACTATAAGGTCTCCTTGAAGCCTTCTCTTCTCCTCATAAGCTTCCATATACCCTCATTTATACTAACAAGAGTCTCAGCAGTTGGATCTGACCCAAGCAGCAAAGCTCCCACTTTTAGTTTTGTGTGAGGTAATAACCACCATGAGCTCCTCAAAATCCAGAGAAGCTGGAGGTTGTTCTCAGCCCTTGCAGCAGAGTGCTTTGTATTTTCAGGGCTAGCTCTCAGGGTCACAGAGCCACTACCACAAACTCCTAGTTATTCAGTTGAGCAGATAACTTTGTCACCTTCTCTGCCAGATGGGGACAGAGATAGAAGTCAGGTTGTCATGTCATTGTAAAATTTTAAGACATTGATGTGAAAAAGGAAGATGTGAAAATAAGCTACTTAAGCACTAGCCTCTTTTTGACTTGATTGAATAGGTAATGACATGCATTTGGAATGCTTTACACAAGGAAAAAACTTCACAGGGCAGAGGCAAGAAGGAGCTTCCTGCTGACAGCTCAGCCCTCCTAAGAGCCAGGTGTTCAAATGCTTGCAGAGAATGGACTTAAAATCCTATTTGTCTACCTCTATTTCCTACATAAAAAGCTGTTAGCTCATCATTGCTCTGCAGCCATCAGGGCTGATTAACATTCATATGCTTTATCTGCTGTTTCAAGAAATCACAGCAAACTGGCTACTGCCAAGGTTCAAATACCAGGAGGTAATTTCTTCACCTTATTCCTACTATGTGAGAGCCATTTCTCAAGCACTGAATTCTCCTCTCAGACTCCACAGCCCTGTAAGTTGCCCACTAAGAGTGAAATTCAATACCAGCTGACACCCAACAAAATCCCAGGTATACACCAGGCTTCTCCAGTGTCCCTGAGGTGGCTGACAAGAAGGGCTTTGGGCACAAAGAGTCATCTCCTATCCAGCTCTTGCATTTTTTCCACTTACCCACATTTACTCTGCTCCATTTAATGCTGTGTTTTCCAGAATGTTAGCAGATAACAAATGCAATAAAACCTGCAGAGCCAAGACCATTAGCATCAGTGTATTTCTAGTGTAGCTTTCCCATGCCTCAGGGAATTGGATCTTTCCGTGATAATTCAAACTGAAACTGGAGTTTGTCCAAGTCCAAGAGGCAGGCAAGTGTTGCTTGACACCAGCACCACTGAAAGACATTTGACTGGACCAGATCAGAGCTTGAGTTCCTCTTGGCAGATATTATGAAAAAATATTGAGAACAGAAGGGAAATACAAGTAGAGATATCTAACACAAAACAAAGGAGAAGGGAGTGAAGAAGGAAGAATGACAAAAGCAGAGGGCAATCTTAACGAAAGTAGCTCACCTTCAGTTGCAAAGACCAGCTCTTAGGTGTGAAGTTGCTTACACTAGATGCTTACATCAGGCAGTGACATAAGCCTCGAGCACTTAATATTCATGTCAAAAACATATTCATGTGCTTAACCTGAAGTACGAACTCAGGCATTCTGCTGGGAGAAACTGAGGAGAAAAGCTGGCTCCATTTTCCCCACAAAATCAAATCATAGGAACAGACAACATCCATAGTGCACCTTCAGCCCTGACCTGTAAGGCTGCAAGCTGAGAAGGATCTTTGTGCTTCTAGGAGAAACCAGATCCCTGAAGTGAATATATTAAGTTCTATCTTGCCTAGGTGAAACCTGGCCCCTGAAGCCAATTTAACTTACACCAGCTTCCAGCAGCTCTGCAGTACAGAGATGCAGCTGCTTTCTGCTACAGTGCCTTTTAAGAGGGATATAAACCTGGTTTTGAGAATACAAACCCCTGTGGCAACCTAGATTGAGCTGCAAGGATGACACTGCCCCTGGAAGTAGAGGGGTCTAGTGCTGACAGGAGAGCAGCAGTCAGTCCCAGAACATGCTACTGGATGAGATTTAAAGCTCAAGAAAGCCTGGTTTCCAATCAGTGCAGTATCCAGAAATGGACTTAACCTGCCACCTGTCCCCAGATCTGCTGGACACAAGGTACAAGCAGTCTTCAATGGTTTGTTTAATAACTCTGCCAAGATACTGCCTGCCTCTGCTCATTCCTGCTAAGGTTTTGCTTATAGAAAAGCTTGTTTGCATTCCTTATACACATAAACAGCACTTTCTTTAAGCTTCATTTTCTTTGACAGATAGGATCCCATTGGATCCAGCCCAGAAATTTGGGCTGCTACCAACCTAAATGGTATAAAAATCAGCATGCCTGGCCCTGACAGAATGAGTGTAATTCAGAGGCATTTGCTGGCTTTGCCCTTGGCAGCTTTTGCCACAGCATGGCCAGAAGCTGCAGGGGAGTTCAGCTGCATCACCACAACCAAACCACACACCTTTAACCCCAAGCCTGAAATATGTAACTGCTTAGAAGGTGCTCAGCTCTACCTGATGAGTAGAGCTCTCCTTCTTGCCGCAGCTGGACTAGACATAGCAACCTATAGTACTTTCTAAACACTGCAGTGACATCTTTCAAGTGACAGTTAAATATAAATGCAGAAAATAGCGGAGATTCAAGGAAGAATCTGGGATTGCACTCAGCGTATCCAGCAAACTACTCAAACCCTGTTCACACTACAGCAGTTCTCCATCTCTACTGTTGTTGCGGACCTTTTAGCAAAGGATGAAGACTGAGACCATAGCAGCATCTGTAAGTTGCTGCCAGTTAGATGGGCTGCAGCAACTGTGGCGCTTCTGTGCAGGTTCTGTCTTTATTCCACAGAGACCAAGACGTGAAGCATAAAAGGTTGTTTTTCCTATCATGGAGTGCTGTCCACACTTGGTTTCAGCAGTCTTTTCAAAAATTAAGCCCAGAAAACACTCAACTTACCACCTGGGTAGGACCAGACAGACTAATGTCTCTTCCCATTGTCCACCCTTGCCCTTGAGTATTGTGCTTTGGCCCAGAGGCCCTGCAACAACAGAGCTTTCATAGAATCATAGAATGGTAAGGTTGGAAGGGACCTCAAGGATCATCTAGTTCCAACCCCCTGCCATAGGCAGGGACACCTCCCACTAGTACAGCTCACTCAAGGCCTCATCCAATCTGACCTTGAACACCTCCAGGGAGGGAGCATCCACGACCTCCCTGGGCAACCTGTTCCAGTGCCTCACCACCCTCACCGGAAAGAACTTCCTCCTAACATCCAGTCTAAATCTCCCCTCTGCCAGTTTAAACCCATTGCCCCTTGTCCTGTCATTGCAAGACCTTGTCAATAGTCCCTCCCCAGCCTTCCTGTAGGCCTCCTTCAGATACTGGAAGGCTACTATCAGGTCCCCTCGAAACCTCCTTTTCTCCAGGCTGAAGAGCCCCAACTCTCTCAGCCTGTCCTCATAGGAGAGCTGCTGCAGCCCTCTGATCATCTTTGTGGCCCTCCTCTGGACCCGCTCCAACACTTCCATGTCCTTCCTGTGCTGAGGGCTCCAGAACTGCACACAGTACTCCAGATGGGGTCTGACAAGAGCAGAGCAAAGGGGCAGAATCCCCTCCCTTGCCCTGCTGGCCACGCTTCTCTTGATGCAGCCTAGGACTCGGTTGGCTGTCTGGGCTGCATGTGCACACTGCAGGCTCATGTTGAGCTTTTCATCAACCCAGACTCCAAGGTCCTTTTCCTCAGGGCAGCTCTCAGCCATTCACCACCCAGCCTGGATTTGTGCTTGGGATTGTGCCTACCCAGGTGCAGGACCTTAACTGGTGGACAGCTTTCCTGCTGTGCCAGTGCTGCACACATCTGTCAGGCAGACCAGAGCTGGCCATGATAGCCAGCTGAGAGTATATACCAAGGAGCACAGTTCTGCCACTATCCGTCCCAGCTATGCCCAAAGCTGACCTCCATGTGCCTCAGGAAGGCAGAACAGAATTACTATTGCCTTTCCCAGGATCTCACTTTCTACTGCACATAAAATTAGTCTTTCCTCCCCTGCATTTCTAGAACCCTTTTTTAAACTGTCTGGTGAGGTAAAATTGTATTTCTGTTTCTTAGTCAAAGTGGTTATCTTTCAAAACTGAAAAACCAGAACCAAGTATCAGCTTTAGCAAACAGTGCTAAGAGGCCAGTCCTCTCTTGTCAGAGGAGGAGCTGTGCAGAGAAGGAATGGTGCTAAGAAGAAAACAGCTCCTTGAGCACTTTGGTGTTTTTTAATACTATTTGCTGCATTCGTGGTTGGTTTTACAGAAACACCAACTCCAAGAAATATTTTCCTGACCTAGAAAAAGGATCACCTTGGAAGCAACATTCAGCTTATGCAGAAGGAGCCTGAGATCATTCCCATCAAGAGGAAAAAAAACTATGTCAGTAGTGGAAAAGATGCCAAGGAAAGCTTTGTGTGGTGTGGAAGAGGGAATTTTACACAGCAGTATGTGTTGAAGTAGCTGAGACTTGTTAATCCAGTGACACATCCAAGACAAATGACATGCAGGTTGAGGTCCTGGTGCCAATGGCCATTGTCACTGGAAAAGCAGGAAGCAGGAATGGGCTGTAAACAAGGAGAAAACTCAAGAACTCTGTTCTAGACTGACTGAAGCAAACTGCTGGATCTGCACAGAAATCTTAGGATAGACCTGTCTTCTCTTGTTCTCAGACTGAGAAGAGGTGACAAGGCAGCCACAAAGGCAATTTACTGCTTGGATGAGGTCAGTCGACTAAGATGTAAAGGGAGGAAAGAGAGAGCCCAAGGACAGGTGGGACACTCACACAAATTTAGTTTGGAAAATCCCAAAGGGAAGAACAGCTTCCTCCAAGGGTCTTTGTGGAAGACAGTCTAGGGAAGGCAGGGAAGAACAGAGAAGGAACATCCCAGATGATAAAAGGATATGAGAGGAAAGGAGGGCTGAGTGATGAAGGCACTTTGCAAGTCCAGGTGCAGAGACGGGCTGTATTTAAAGAAACACATGGAGGCTTGGATAGCAAGTTTGTGCCAGAAGAGAGGGTGGACTGAAGAGGAAGTATAATAGCATGGATAGGAATAGGCACAGGGAGTCTGGGAGATGGGAGAAGGTGCCTGTGCTCACCTCCAAAAGACAAGGAAAGAGAGCACACAATCTTGATTTCTTTTTAAACTCAAAAGAAACACATGAGATTTTGGTCAGAAAAAGAAATGAAGGTCGAGGAGGGAGGTTAGGACTGACTCAAGGTGGCAGGAAGCCAGTTGTGACTGAATCCCATGCCAGCAAGGAAGCTAGAGAAGGAAAACTATTTAGTCAGTAAGGTGGCAAAACTGGAAAAGTTCAGCACAATCGGCCTGGCAATAGGGTTTGGCTCTAAGTAACAGGAGCGGAGGAAACCAAGGCTGGTGTGAACCAGGACTGGGAATTAACAAGTTCCATGGTGCAGCAGGAAGGCAGGAGGTTCAAAATGATGGGGAATCAGCAATCAGAAAGGACAGACAGCAAGGAAGCAAGAAGATGCAATGTCAAGGCTGAGAGCAGCAGAAACAGCAAGTGGTGAGATGTGCAGCCAATTGACAGCAGCAAAAAAGAGCCAGCAGCAACAGCAAGTGGGAAAAATAATGGGGTTGTTTTCCAATGGGAAGATGTTTTCCTGCCAGTACCAAGAAAGCAAACTGGCAAACAGCTCCACAATAAAAGCATTTACTGGCAACACTTACCACTTGATCCTGAACATTCCCTATGTCCTGAATAGCTATGCAACAAAATTACATCATCTGTGTAGTGCTCAGGATGCCACCTCTAGGAGGACAGGGCAGGTATGCAACAAAATTACATCCTCTGTGTCCTGCTCAGGATGCCACCTCTAAGGGGACAGGGCAGGGGGGAGTCATAGAATCATAGAATGGTAAGGTTGGAAGGGACCTCAAGGATCATCTAGTTCCAACCCCCTGCCATAGGCAGGGACACCTCCCACTAGTACAGCTCACTCAAGGCCTCATCCAATCTGGCCTTGAACACCTCCAGGGAGGGAGCATCCACAACCTCCCTGGGCAACCTGTTCCAGTGCCTCACCACCCTTACTGTAAAGAACTTCCTCCTAACATCTAGTCTAAATCTCCCCTCTGCCAGTTTAAGCCCATTGCCCCTTGTCCTGTCATTGCAGGACCTTGTAAATAATCCTTCCCCAGCCTTCCTGTAGGCCCCTTTCAGATACTGGAAGGCTACTATCAGGTCCCCTCGAAGCCTTCTCTTCTCCAGGCTGCAGAGCCCCAACTCTCTCAGCCTGTCCTCACAGCAGAGCTGCTGCAGCCCTCTGATCATCNCTCTTGATGCAGCCTAGGACTCGGTTGGCTGTCTGGGCTGCATGTGCACACTGCAGACTCATGTTGAGCTTTTCATCACCCCAGACTCCAAGGTCCTTTTCCTCAGGGCTGCTCTCCAGCCATTCACCACCCAGCCTGTATTTGTGCTTGGGATTGTGCCTACCCAGGTGCAGGACCTTACACTTGGCCTTATTGAATTTCATGAGGTTGGCCTGGGCCCACCTCTCCAGCCTGTCCATCCCTCTGGATGGCATCCCTGCCCTCTAGCAAGTCGACTGTGCCACACAGCTTGGTGTCATCTGCAAACTTGCTGAGGGGGCACTGATTCCTCTGTCCATGTCACTGACAAAGATGTTAAACAGCACTGGTGCCAGCACTGACCCCTGAGGGACACCACTTGTCACTGGTCTCCAGGTGGACATTGTGCCGTTGATCACCACTCTCTGGGTTCGACCATCCAGCCATGTTGAACTGAAACACTGTGGGCAGGTGCATGCAGACTCCTTCCCAAAGCAGCCCCCCAGTCTGTGAGCTCCAGCAAAACCATCTCCCTCCTTCCCCAGCTGCAGCCCTCCTACACACACAAAGCATTGCAATGCTGGCATCTGCACACAGACACGAGCCACGCTTGCCACATGGAGGAAAGCTCTCACCTTCCTGCCCAGCACCCATGCTTGCCACTGCCACCTGCTATTCCTCTCTCTGCACCACTCATTCTCTCACTTTTTTTTTCATTCCGCCTTCACCTGCTTTCAGCTTCTTCTTTTCCCTGCAGTGGGCTAAGTTTCCTTCCTCAGACACAGCTGAGAATTGTTCTGTCTCACAGCTGCTCCATGTTTCCTGCAGGGTCACGATCTAGGAGGAGAGGCACTACGGTCAGCTGCGACCCTTGGCAGTGCCCGCTGGACGCTCTCATTAGGTGTCAGCAGCCTGCCAAGGCCACTCGCGGTTCTGTTGTATGAACTTCTGCCCTCTCCTGGCTGTAACAAGCAATGTGGAGCTCTGATTTCCCCCATCCTCTTCCCTGAGCACTTCCCAAAAGATAGTATTTATACTAGAGGCTTATTTTTAAGAGTCCTTGCAAAGCTGCAGGTCTGAACAAGATACTTGATGTTTTATATGCAGGATACTTTATATCCTGAGGATATCAGCATTTCCCAAATGCCTTTCCAACAGATCAGTTATATGCAGTGCGGTAAAAGCCCAACAAATTGTAACACTTAGTTATGCATGGGGCTGCACCAGGTGCACCCATTATTCTTTAGCCTGTATCTTGCAGAATGCATCCCAAATCCTGAGTCATTATCAATCATCCATGAGTAAGCCTCTGCTTAGCTACTAGGGTCAGGAGTACATGGAGAAAGCTGCCTTTTTACATTGCCTTTAGCAGTTCCTATTCTCATGTACACATGTTTAGAGTGGGTCTCACAATAAGGTCTTAATTCATCTCAGGTTTGGGGCAGCTGGATACCTTGGGTACCAGTTTTGCTGCCTTTTGGACTAAATTAGGTAACATGAACACAGCCCCACTTTGGGCAGTTCTGCAAACACATAGCCAAGCAGTTTTGTTTCCAACCCATACTGGGGAAACCGTTGCCAGAGATGGGATCAGGACATAGATCACTTCATCCAGCTCTCCCACAGTGGCATGGAAGGAGGTCTGTCTCTGACAGTCAGGGTAACGCCATCTGTTCTTACTGGTCTGGGTCATTCTTTCGCCACCCCAATTTGTTTTAAACAGTGTCACATTTCAGTTCCTTCACATTCAGTCTGAACAAACACCCACTCTGTGTCACCCCAAGCCCCCCAACAACCAACTTCTCACCTACTAGCAGTGAGAAACAACAGGAGACTCAAGTTTCCATGCCAGTGGCAGTGCAGCACTACTGGACATGTATTTATTTAAATGCATCACAGATATTACCACAAGCAGGGAGTTCCAAGGACCACAGATGCACAAGGGGGCAATCATTCATTAGTTCTGCCTGATCCTGGCCTTGCAATCCCCATCCTGATTAAATTACTGAGGGTAGGATTATCAGCAAGATAATCAGATGCAGTGTCTAATCTGGATAACTCAGTATTACTGGGCCTCACAACAGGGGATTTCACTGACCACCCAGCCAGGGCATTCCAGAGCATTACATCTCATTCCCAGCATTTAAAGGATTCAAACATCCAAGAGACTTGTGCAGAGGGCAAGACTAAGGAACACACTCTTCATTTCAGTCAAGTGTGAGAGTTTGCTTAACTGCTGTGGAGAATCAGAAGAGAGCCCCCAGACCCAGCACAGCTAGGACTTCAGAGCAATCACTCATCTGAGCATCTCCTTGCCTATTTAGAGGCTTCAGAATCCACACTTTTGGTTCTTTAATAAGGCCTCAAAATCTTCACCTGTCTATCAGGAGCAGGTAGGTGCAGCCTCATCTGTCCCCATGGAATGGCATTGTTCAAATTGCTTTTTGTGGTTCTGGATGCCTCCCTCAACCCTCCTTCAAGCTTTCTATTGCCTTAGCCTTTCCAAACAATGTATAGTGCCATGAGGACTTCTGAGAGAGAGATCTCAGGAACAGAGACAGGATCTGGAAGCAAGCATTATTTTACACTTGAGGGACTTCAACCTCTCAACAAAAGAATTCTAAAATGTCTATCACCATCATGTAATTGCTCACCCTCTCTCCTGCTTCCCCTCAGCTAAGACTTGCCATGTTTCTACAATTTTGGCACTGTGGAACAGAGAGCTCAGTGCTGCTCTGAAAAGAAGGTCTAGCTTTGGTAATCTGAGCCTTGGCTAGCTGCTGCATCGCACAGCAAGCGGACTTCTGTTCAGCAACAAAATGGCCTGGATAGGACACAAAGACAGAAAATGCACCTGATCTTTCACCAAGTCTCCATTGTTCCCAGACAGCATGAGAGGGTATTTTAAAATCACAGCCTGAACTCCTGTTCTTCTCCAAAATATGAGTCACTTAGAGGCTTTCATCACCTTGACAGAGTCCCTGGTGGCCCCTGCCTGCCCTCCCATGAAGAGTTTGATCTCCTTTTAGGAAGAGGATCAAGCTGTCCTTGAGCAAAGCTGCTTTTCAGTGAAGTATTGTGCTGGTTTTGTGAGAGCAGACACCTCCAGGTGTTCCCCTCAAACAGGTATCTATCAATAGTTGCAGCTCAGAATTTTTTTCCAAGCAGCTCACAGAAAACAGACTGCAGGCATCTAACTTCTCTTTGAAGGGCACGTCAGAAATGTGATTCACAAAAGAGATGTCTGGATTACATTCCTGATTCCTAAGGAGGAAGTTCTTTACAGTGAGAGTAGTGAAGCACTGGAACAGGTTGCCCAGGGAGGTCGTGGATGCTCCCTCCCTGGAGCTGTTCAAGGCCAGGTTGGATGAGGCCTTGAGTGAGCTGTACTAGTGGGAGGTGTCCCTGCCTATGGCAGGGGGTTGGAACTAGATGATCCTTGAGGTCCCTTCCAACCTTACCATTCTATGATTCTATGATTCTATGCTGTATAACTACGTGGGTCCAGCTTAGCTCCAATTGCAAGGGTAAACAGGGAGAAGAGGACTGAGAAGGCACAAGTTAAGCTGAGAACAGATGAAAATATTGCTGCCTGTTAGCAGTTCACACTCACTGCCAATAGCCAGGCCGTGCAATGCTGTCTTTCTGCATCATGAAAAATCTCAGAGGTAAAAGGGCACTGTCATTTCAAGAATATAAATGGCTGCATGAAATGATCTTATCTCCCACCAGAGATGATGTCTTGTTACTGAGGATAATCAAATTCTTCAGCAATTAAGAAATTCCACAAGATCTGGAGCATTGCTGCTGATTTGGCTCATTTCCATATGGAAATCAACAGCCCTCATTCACTAAACACCACAGCTGAGAAACAGGAACAACAGCTGGCTGAGTCAGAGGCTGGGAAGTGAGCACATTTATAGGCTACTCATCATGCATTTATACACACCAGGTAAAACAAGAGCAGATAAAGAAACAACATTCCCATTCCGTTTTCAGATTCACCCAGAGCTTGGAATCCAGAAGAGAGAAACTCCTGTTCTACCATCTGTAACAGAATCTAGCAAGAGAAATGCTCATAGGGGAGATTAAAAGTTCACTGAAAAAGGAAGCTGTTAGAGCCTCATAGGAAGAAGGGGACAGAATAACGAGGGCAGTGGCTTTTCTCTTCATGCTCTATCATTAAAACGTTGAAGTCGAGCACTCTTACTTCTGCCCATTTCCACAGATGCTCTAATTAGGCTCTGAGGAGAGTAAGGACAATGTAACTACCACTTGTGGCTTAGAGACCTGCCTGAAAAAGGACCAACAGAAACAGTTTCGCCAGCACTTGTTGGATTTACACTGCTGGGGTTTTGTTTGCATTTTTAGTAAGTCAGTTGCCCACGAGGAAGCTCTCCCTTTGGGTCACACACTCAAGACAGCTCACATGAAAGCCTCAGTAAGAAATTAGGCAGCAACTCCTCTCATCTCCAGGTTAGGGGCAGAGGAAATCACAGCCCTTAGCTATGCTCATAGGCAGGCACATCTCTAACAGGATAACATGGGATAGAAATTGTGGTCTGAGCAATACCCCTTCTCAAAAGTGGGGTAGAAACTATGGTCTAAACCATACTCCTTCTCAAAAGCAGGACATGGCTTTTCCAGGCTATACTTCTTGCTTTAGGAAAGTAGAGAAATGAGGTGGTATAGCATGACAAGGAATGACAACTTCTAGAAGACACAAAGCCAAGCTCAGGCTGTGCTGGGTAAGCACTTACTAGTGGTGGTACGCTAGAGAGCTCCAGCAGGCCCATGTCTCTCCTGTGTTGGAGGTCCCAGAGCTGGACACAGTACTCCAGGTGAGGTCTCACCAGAGCAGAGTAGAGGGGCAGAACCACCTCTCCTGAATTGCTGGCCACACTTCTTTTGATGCAGCCCAGGCTGCTATTAGCTTTCTGTGCTGCAAGCATGCACTGTTGGCTCTTGTGGAGTTTCTCATCCACCAGCACTCCCAAGTCTTTTCAGTAGGGCTGCTCTCAATGTCATCATCCCCCAGCCTGTACTGATACCAAACGCTGCCCCAACCTAGGTGCAGGACCTTACCCTTTGCCTTATTGGATCTCATGAGATTCTCCTCAGCCCACCTCTCCAGTCTGTCCAGGTCTCTCTGGATGACATCCATCCTTCAGTCCTGTCAACCACACCACTCATCTTGGATATGTCCCTTCTCTACAGCCTGACTACAAACCTCCTCACAGACGAATGTGTGCAGGTACTCCTGGCTGAGGCAGTCTCACCATACAAGGGACCAACAGACAGCATAAGCCCAGCATTTCCAAGGCTTCTTCTCTTCCAGATCAAGCATTCTCTCCTCCCCAGCTCTTCCAAACCCAAACTCCTCCAGACAGCACATCTACAAAGCAACTACACTAACAACTTCTCTTTGCAGGACACTTTCTGCTTCAGCTGCCCATGACATTGCCTTGGGCTCTCTAGGCACCCCAGCTCCTGACACACACAAATAAACCCTTTCACCTTGCTCATCTCTCAAGCTTCTTTGCGGGTTTGGTGTTATCTGTAAATGATAAGAAATGGAAAGGTGAGTGCATGCATCCCCCAGAATAAGGGATCCCTTTTTCCACCATGTCACAGCTCAGGATGTAGCCCACTCCTTACCACAGAGTCTGCCTGAAGTTCCTCAGGGGGCCAGGCACAGCATGCACAGCTGCTTCTTTATGCACAGATTTGTACTAGTCCCAAATAAAAGTTCACTCCTCAGTCCACTGCTGACCTGTCTCTGACTGCAGTCCCAAATTAATCACCCCTGAGCACAGAAACTTATCAGCATGACCTTCCCAGCAGCTCCTTTCCTTCTTTGTAACCTTGCTCTGCCCAGTGATTGCTAACTCACATGCCCCTATCCGGGATGCTGCAGTACCCAGCCTTGCTGAGCAGTCAGTTAGCTGTGCTGGGGCCAGCTGGTGAGCACCAACCTTCCCAGGCACAGCAAGGGCCAGGTGTGCCACCAAGGTCAGGGTTACTCTGCAGAAAGAAATCAGAAAACTAAGGGCTTTTTCTTCTCCTGTTCCACTTTTCTGTGTGTTAGAGGGAGAAGGAGGTCAGTACTGCTATGAAGCTCCGTCACTACTGCAAGTACTCCAGATTGCAGATGGAATAAGAAAAGGGGATCCCAGACCCTCAGGGCCTGCCTGTCATAACAGTGGTCTCCATTCATGTATCAGCTGTGTGTTCAGAACAAATAAATTGGCTTCTAGCATGAGCAAATTCCAGGTTAGGCCACTGGCAACCCTGAGGATGTGCAGCTCCTGCTAATCTGGTGTGAGCAGCGGGTGCTCAGCTACCTGGGCAATCAGGTCCAGCTTCAGCTGAATGGCTTCTTAATGGGTAACAATGCTGGAGAGAGCAAGGGGGTGCCCAGGAGCCACACAGAAAGATGTGTCACCCACACCCTAGTTCTGCCTGGGACTTGAGTCAGGGACATGTGTGCCTACTTTGCTCCACGTAAGGGTAGGAATGATGAGGGGGACAGATTCCAGCTAGCTGTGTCCTGACATGCTTGGAGATAGTCCAGGATAGCTCCCCCATCCTCAAGTCTGTGGGCAACACTTTTTTGTCCCCAAAAGAGAGGTGCACTTCCAGGATAGCTCCCCCATCCTCAAGCCTGTGGGTAACATCTTTTTGTCCCCAAAAGAGAGGTGCTCTTCCAGGATATCTCCCCCATCCTCAAGTCTGTGGGCAACACATTTTTGTCCCCAAAAGAGAGGTGCTCTTCCAGGATATCTCCCCCATCCTCAAGCCTGTGGGTAACACCTTTTTGTCCCCAAAAGAGAGGTGCTCTTTTCTTAACATTGCCTGGTACAACCTTGTGCAGTTTCAGCCACTGTTGTCTTGTAAGATGTGCAAACCACAGAAAAGTAACAGGAACTATTGGGAATCATTTAGCCAACAGATCAGTCAATCTTGTTTCGTTGCCCATTTGAGCAGGTGTGCTCTCTGGTGAGTGGTAACGTTTGCATAAGGAACATTAGAGCTGCACTTAGCAGCTTCCCAATATCGATTGCTACCGTTCAAGCCCAGCTCTAATACCTGTCAGCAGGCGTAAGCTAGGAGGCAGCTATGTCCCCACTGGGAGCAATGATGTGTTAGCACTCTCTTCACATGAACCTGGACAAGTCCTGCATATAGATTTAACAGAAATTTCTGTCTCTAACTGACTGCAAAGGAATTTCAGAGGTGGCAGAAGTGCAAATCAACACAATCTCTCTGTGACCAGACTGAAAATCATAGAATCATAGAATGGTAAGGTTGGAAGGGACCTCAAAGATCACCTAGTTCCAACCCCCTGCCACAGGCAGGGACACCTCCCACTAGCACAGCTCACTCAAGGCCTCCTCCAACCTGGCCTTCAACACCTCCAGGGAGGGAGCAGCCACAACCTCCCTGGGCAACCTGTGCCAGTGTCTCACCACCCTCACTGGAAAGAACTTCCTCCTAACATCCAATCTAAACCTCCCCTCTGCCAGTTCAAACCCATTGCCCCTTGTCCTGTCATTGCAAGACCTTGTCAATAGTCCCTCCCCAGCCTTCCTGTAGGCCCCCTTCAGATACTGGAAGGCTACTATCAGGTCTCCTGGAAGCCTTCTCTTCTCCAGGCTGCAGAGCCCCAACTCTCTCAGCCTGTCCTCATAGGAGAGCTGCTGCAGCCCTCTGATCATCTTTGTGGCCCTCCTCTGGAGCCGCTCCAACACTTCCATGTCTTTCCTGTGCTGAGGGTTCCAGAACTGCACACAGTATTCCAGGTACTAAGAGTGAGTTAAGCATACCAAAGATTATTTTACAAATTCATTAGTTTATGTTGCTTATTCTATCCTCAAGCCACTGCCTTTGTCTTTAAATTCAGGCTGGTGAAAGTGGACTTTTGCTGAACAGCAGGTATCTTCCTCATCCTCACCCTCATCCTCTAAATAATGTTTTCTCCTGTCAGGCATGCAAAGGGACAAGGCCACTGGCAGACAACACCTGAAGGTTACTTCCCATAAGAACTGGGAGGCTGCAGTTATACTGTGAGACGTTATTTAGCTTTCTAAGCAAAGTGCGTATTTCCACGCTGGCAAATGCTATGCAGCTGAGAGAGAGCTGAGCTGGCTCTGAAAGAGCTCTTCCCAGAAAGAGCAGCTTTATGTGGTCTAACCAGTGCCATGAAGGAAAGAGCAAATCATTTTGTGTGCAGAGCTGCCTGGCCTGCAGGCCTTGGGTCGTGCAGGGCCATCACTCATCAGTAAAGACTCAGGGCTTATTTCCAAGCCAAGGACAGGACAAGGGGCAATGGGTTTGAACTGGCAGAGGGGAGATTTAGACTGGATGTTAGGAGGAAGTTGTTTGCAGTGAGGGTGGTGAGACACTGGCACAGGTTGCCCAGGGAGGTTGTGGCTGCTCCCTCCCTGGAGGTGTTGAAGGCCAGGCTGGAGGAGGCCTTGAGTGACCTGTACTAGTGGGAGGTGTCCCTGCCTATGGCAGGGGGTTGGAACTAGATGATCCTTGAGTTCCCTTCCAACCTTACCATTCTATGATTCTTTAAGATGCACCCAATCTCCTCCTGGCTGGTGATGGCCCCCAGTGGCTGGTCAGGGCTCTTTACAGAATCAGAGAATCATTGAGGCTGGGAAAGACCTCTGAGATCATTAAGTCCAGCCTATGACCTAACACCCTGACATCAGCTAACCCATGCCACCAAGTGCCACACCCAATCTTTTCTTAAAGACCTCCAGAGATGGTGACTGCACCACCTCCCTGGGCAGGCCATTCCAGTACCTGATCACCTTTTCCATGAGGAAGTACTTTCTAATATCCAACTTAAACTTCCCTTGGCACAGCTACAGGCCATGTTCTCTCATCCTGCCCCAAGTTGCCTGGGAGCAGAGCCTGATCCCCACCTGACTACAACTTCCTTTCAGGTAGTTGTAGAGAGTGATAAGGTCCCCTCTAAGCCTCCTCTTCTCCAGGCTGAACTCCCCCAGCTTTGGGTTCACATGGCACATTCCTTAACGCACTCGCTGAGCAAAGTGCCCAGTGACAGAGTGGTAACTACTGAAAGAGGAATGGTATTTGGATCTGAAGGACCTTTTTGCATGTGGACACATGGACCCAGCCAGCCACTGCCACCATTCTATTATCTGATGATGGCATCACACCATTAATTGGCATCTGAGAGGCCTGGCCTATGCCAGCAAGCAGGAAGGACATTACTCAGAGGTGCAACTTCCTGGTGCCTTCAACTGCAAACCTGGCTGCACACATAGTTAATTAATTCAGCTCTTTGTGATAAATTAACCCCACTCCCAGTCATCAATAGCAGAAACTCAAGACCTTCCCAGCTTTGTGCAAAGACAGCTGTAGCTCTTCAGGGGAAATGCATCTTGTGTTGGAGGCTCCAGATCTGGACACAGTACTCCAGGTAGAGCCCCACAAGAGCAGAGCTGAGGGAGGAATCACCTCTCTCAACCTGCTGGCCACAATTCTTTTGATGCAGATGAGGATGCAGTTTGCCTTCTGGGCTGCAAGTGCACATTGCAGGCTCATGTTGATCTTCTCATCATCCAGCATCCCCAACTCCTCCTCCTCAGGACTGCTCTTTATCATTCTCCAGCCAGCATGCATTTGTGCTCAGGATTGCTTCAACCTAGGTGCAGGATCTTGCATTTGGCTTTGCTGAACTCCACGAGGCAGGCATTGCTACGACTGTCAGGGTTCCTCTGGATAGCATCCAGTCCCTCCAGTGTGTTGACTGCACCATACAGCTTGGTATCATTGGCAGATTCGCTGGGGATTCACTCAGTCCCACTGTCCATGTCACCAGCAATGGTGTTAAACAGCACTGGTCACAGTACTGACCCCTGAGGCACACCACTTGTCGCTGGCCTCTGCTTAGACATGGAGCCAATGATCTTTCAGCACAATCATCAGGCCAATTGCTCATCCACTAAGCAGGCCACCCATCAAATCCATGTCTTTACAATTTGGAGACCAGGATGTCACGATGCACAGTGTCAAGTGCTTTGCACAAGTTCAGGCAGATGACATCAGTTTCTCTTCCATTGGCTTTTGCCCCATCACAGAGGGCTGCTGGATTTGCAGCATGATTTGCCCTTGGTAAAGCCATGCTGGTTGCCACCAATCTTCTCCCCATTTTTTGTGTGCCTTAGCAGTTTCCAGAAGGATCTTCTCCATGATTTTGCTGGGCACAGAACTGAGACTGGCTGGCCTGGAGTCCCCTGGGTCTCTTTTTCCAGTTAGTGGGAGCTACACCAGGCTGCCAAATGTGATGGAAAGCAGCTTGGCAATTTCATCTGCCAGTTTCCTCAGGACTTGCAGATGGATCCCATCGTGTCCCAGGGACTTGTACACTTTCATATTCTTCTGGATTCTTTTCACTCTAAGTTCTGATCTGCATGCAAGATGTACTGCTTTCTGGGTGGGTTTTCTTGCTTAGGGTTTTCTTCTCCATTACTTCTGGAGGTGTTATTCAGGACTGCCTTTCAGATTCAGGCACTGTCTGTATTCAGTCACTTCACCTGCAGGTGCCTGTGTTCAGGTCCAGCAGCACCCCCTGAAGAGCCCACAGTTTGCTCACACTTACACTGCTGCCACACATTGCAGTCTCACTCCAGCCCTCCACACAGTCAGACTGCTGAGTTTCCACCTGCTCAGTAAGCTGGGAAGCTGATGGGCTGGAGGATCCACTCAGCTTTCTTCATAGGCTGCTTTTCCTTGCAAGACCAAGATTTCTGTGCATGCTGGACCGGTATGACCCAGCAGCCTTGGGTAGTGCTGTGTATCAGGACAAGCCAGTGCCTCTGAATTATTTATTCCAACTCACATGAACTTGCATTTCTCTTCCTTTTTTTTGCACAGTCACCATGATGCTTGCTGCTCCATGAGTAAGCTGGAGAGACAGATGACACACAGGATGAGATTGCTCTAGGTGATGATAACAAAATATGACAAGGCATAAATCCAGCTCCTTTCAACAGTATTTTATTTTAGTTCATTACTGTTGAGCAGGACACCTGCAGAGAGTTCATTTAAAGACACGTTAGAGAGGAGCGTGGGGCAGGCTGGGGGCACTGGAGAAGCAGTCTGGAGGAGCCAAGTGAACAGCACTTCCATGCCTCCTGCTGGGCTTGGTTTCACATTCTGCCTTACGTGGGTTTTGATGGTGAATAGAGTCATGCCTTGGGGAAAGAACAAGTGAGGAACTAGCTTTGTACTACTGACCTGCTAACACATCTCTCAGTGGACTCATCAGTCCTGAGTCACAACAGGCTCTCGGGCTTCAGGACCATCGAGTTCAGTTATTGGAGTTTCCTTTAACTTTTGGCCTGATCTTTTTGGTGCTGTTTTGTTTTTTCTTTCTTTCTTGGTTTTTTTTTTTTTTTTTTGTTTTTTTTTTTTTTTTTTTTTTTTTGTTGGTTTCATGGAAGGTTTCTGTAATAGACTTCCCACCATCATTCCCTCCATTTTAATTAGTAGCAGAGTTGAAGTGGGGGTCTGGGGTGATGAAAAGCTCAACATGAGCCTGCAGTGTGCACATGCAGCCCAGACAACAACCAAGTCCTGGGCTGCATCAAGAGCAGTGTGAGCAGCAGGGCAAGGGAGGGGATTCTGCCCCTTTACTCTGCTCTCCTCAGACCCCACCTGGAGTACTGTGTGCAGTTCTGGAGCCCTCAGCACAGGAAGGACATGGAAGTGTTGGAGTGGGTCCAGAGGAGG
>VWZE01014972.1:330814-342764 GCA_013396675.1 Eubucco bourcierii
CCATGAAGATGCTCAGAGAGCTGCAGCAGCTCTGCTATAAGGACAGGCTGAGAGAGTTGGGGTTCTTCAGCCTGGAGAAGAGAAGGCTTCCAGGAGACCTTAAAGTAGCCTTCCAGTATCTGAAGGGGGCTACAGGAAGGCTGGGGAGGGACTATTTACAAGGTGTTGCAATGACAGGACAAGGGACAATGGGTTTAAACTGGCAGAGGGGAGATTTAGACTGGATGTTAGGAGGAAGTTCTTGACAGTGAGGGTGGTGAGGCACTGGAACAGGTTGCCCAGGGAGGTTGTGGATGTTCCCTCCCTGGAGGTGTTTAAGGTCAGATTGGATTAGGCCTTGAGTGAGCTGTACTAGTGGGAGGTGTCCCTGCCTATGGCAGGGGGTTGGAACTAGATGACCCTTGAGGTCCTTCCAACCTTACCATTCTATGATTCTATGAGGAGGAAGGAATAGGGGTTACACATAACCCTAGAAAATTTGTAGAAGTCCTGTGGAGCCATCTGCAAAGCCCAAGCCCAAAACTAGTAGCTTATTTCAGCTGAAGGATCAGCTCTTGTGGCATGGAAGTAAGTTCGTGGGTGTTTAAGAAGTCACTTGCTGCTACCAGGCAAAACATAGGATCTGCAGTTGTATCCTGTGTGATTGGTTCCCTGAAAAGGTTGTTTGGCAAAGCTGGTATTTTGCTAAGTAAGAGACTGCTGTTTGGCTCCACTTCTGTCTAAAGCACCTTAAAGGACTTCTGTTTTCCCAGCTCAACAGTTTAAGACCTTTCTGAGCGAAAAAACCTTGGCATTGTAACAGGCAAGTACGCTCACAAGAAAAGCTGGAAATGGGAGAATCAGGAGCAGCATCTACAGGGCAATCTCACTGCTTCAGGGGAACACATGTGAGAAAATGAGTTTTACAAACAGAATTTCAATCCTCTGTTGTTCCTCCAGCGGCAGGAAAATAGGATTCATTTCTACTTCAAGTGGTGTGATACAAGCAGAAGACAGAGAAAAGAGATTTTCCTTTTACATAACACCTACATCGGGGATGCATCCTTGACTGAACTGGGACTCTGCTGCAATGACACAGAGACTATTATTCCTGTTTGAAAATAACTCAAACCAAAGCAAAGGCAGGGCAAAGCTGCTTTCCATCCACTGTAGAACTTCACACGAACTGATTTCATGGACCATGGCTGTGCCTGCTGGGTTCTGCTGCTATCTCATTTGTGTAAACAAAGAGGAACACACAGGCTCGTCCTTGAAGAAACTGACCGTGAGGAAAAGCTACACAAAAGCTTATTTCTAACAGAGGCATTCTCTCTGGCAGCCAGCACCAGAACAAGAGGACACAGTCTCAAGCTACACCAGGGGAAGTTTAGGCTGGAGGTGAGGAGAAAGTTCTTGCCTGAGAGAGTCACTGACTGCTGGAATGGGCTGCCCAGGGAGGTGGTGGAGTCACCGTCCCTGGAGGTGTTCAAGGCGGGTTTGGACGTGGCACTTGGTGCCATGGTCTGGTCTTGAGGTCTGTGGTATTGGGTTGGACTTGATGAGCTTTGAGGTCTCTTCCAACCTCAGTGATACTGTGAAAGGAAATGCACCCAAAGAAAGACGCTACTCTGTTATTCCAGCATTGTCTCATCACACTGAATGGGGTGATCTTCAGAGTAGTTGCTGAATTAAGGGACACTTCTGCTGTGTGGGAGCTAGAGAGAGGTCAAAAGAGCAGTGAGGTGCTCAGAAAGGCTCCAGAAAGGAGGATCTGCAGAAACTTGCATGCAGCAGAAGCCAATCATGGGAGTTCTGGGATCCAGGCCAGACCCAGGCACCGGGTCTGCACTGCTCCTGTTCTCCACCTTAGATGCTAGAGTCTGCTGTAGCCTTGTTCACCCACACTAGCCAGGGAGGAGACAACCCACATAGCCTTGTTTTTTTCACTTGACCCCTGCATCACCCACTCCTCCTGACAGCCTGCTGGGACCATAAGCTACTGTAACATGCCTGTCCTTGCAGACTTTCTGTGTCAGGAAACATATGCAGTTTATCTTAGAAAGCTAATATGATCCTTCACAGATCGTCAGCTTCTTAAGATCACAAATATATTTATACATCACCAGCACAGGAGGCTACTAAACCCTAAAGATGTTATGGCCAGGCTGCCAAAGGCTTCTAGGGGCATGATGATGCCCAGACACAGGTAAATGAAGCACACAACCTTATCTGTGGGTTATACAGCCAGGAGTTTGCCCCTTCTATCCAGAAGGTCCTAGGTCAGTGCAATTCAGCAAGTATAGGTGATGTTAGCTACTGCTGCTCCTCATTACCAAGCTTCTCTGCTTGCCTCTTGACTTTGCCATCAAATCTGACTTGAGAAGAAGCACATGTCTGTGTAACGCCAGCTGCTAAAATTAGCTGCAGCACAGAATAAATGTCTGGTACCTGCCCTGGAGTTCAGAAGATGCCAGAGTACCTTCTCCTAACTTGCTCAAAGGCCCAAAGCATTACAGCTTCAGCCTCAGGACAATGTTGTCTGCAAAGGATCAGAAGAACTGGGACACTAGGATGCTTTACACACTTCAACACATGCACATAAGCAGAAGTGAGGCAAAGAGGAACGGACAAAATTAGAAGTGCCCTTCTTCCATCTCCTCTCTTTCTGTCACACCAGGAGAAAGCCTACAGAACTGAGACTTCTAGAGATACCCAACACCTGAGTTGGCATTCTCATTGCTGCCTTCTTCCCCCTCATGCTTCTTACTTTGCAGGTAACTTAATCTCTACAAAACAAAAGGTTTGGATGCTCATTTCCTCAATCAGCAGCACTGATGTAGTGTTCTGGCACTGATCATTGGCTGACCTTGCATGTAAAGTGTGCCTTCTCCCAACTGCTAGCTTACGTTCTAGCAGAAGTCTCCTGTTAATTGCAGCCACTCTTGAACAGATCTGACTATTGTCTTAAGCAACTTTTTTTAGTAACCACATTGAACTAAAACGAGCATCATGCTGGTGTTATTGCACTTTCAGCACCTGGGAAGAAACAGAAGATACACACCCTGCACAAAGGAAATCAGGATACACACCCTGCACAAAAGAAATCAGGAAGTCCCCACTGACATCAATAGGGTTGCACGTTGAAATTCCTCCACAGACCCATCTGAGGCCCTGGAGCAAGTGAACTCCCAGGCACAGAAGCCCACCAGAGGGGTTCCAGGAATCTATTCCATCTCTGAGGAGAGCAGAAACACTGGGAATTGCTTTTGAGCCAACAGAGCTCCTTGGTTCATCACTTCCAGCAAGAAGCAGAGCAGAGCACTGGTAGGGAAGCCTGGCCTGTGGCACTGTGTGTCCCAGCTCCAGGCATCATTTCTGGGGCATGCAGAAACATGTCACTGGGAAACTGACCCACTTCAAAAATGCAGAGCCTGAGCCCAAGAGCCAAGCCCAGCCCACACAAGTCTGGGAGGAGCTGACATACATGTTGTTGAAGGCAGGGGTAATGTCTATTCACTTCATGAGGGTGGCCAAAACCCAGTCTGCTGGGTGCATATCCCCCTCATACCTCCTGCCAGCCTAGGGAGGAGAGGACTGAAGGAATCTTCTTGCTGTCTTCTATAGGAAAGTCCAGGAGTTACTCATCCTACTGCCTCCCTCCTTTCTACTGTTTAACCTTTCCACAGAACCCGGAACAGTCAACCCTCTTGACTTTTCTTCCTAGGTCTACCCAGCTTGATGCATAACCTTGGGCATGCCTTCTTTTTCTTCTGTATACAATCATTACTTTCTTGTAAGCTATGGACATTCGACCTCCTCTGGATGCTTATAAAGTGCCTGGAATTGCCCAGACAGCATGACCCACACCCCAGACATTATTGGCAGAGAAACAATCTGCAAGCTCAGGATAAATCTCAGAGCCCTCCACTTTGGTCAGGCAATTCTCATCCTCGACTGCTCTAAGAGACGTGTGAAACCCCAGGCGACTCAAAAGACAAAAAGCTTTAAAGGCACTAGACAGGCACTCTGCAGTTCCTTGCCAATTCTGCTGCAAGCAGCAGCTCCTGCACAATAGGAATGCTGTTCAAAGGAAAGATCCCTGCAGAGGTCTCCCAGTTATGTCCAAGTGACGTGTGCTGAATTTCAGGGGCTTCTTTAAGGCGAGATGGGAGGCTGGCTCTGATGCAGCTGAGTTGCACTGCTTCTTCTGTTTCCTTTGGTAATTGCAAATCTATTTCTGAGCAGCACAAGTTTTTGTTGGGCAGAAGAACTGAAAGAGTCAGCTGTTTAGGAGAGTCTTTACTTACAAAGCACACTTTGAGAGGACTGCTGGGAGGAGAAGGCAGGGAGTGGGAGGGGAGTAGGGAGAATAAACCCAGATCAGTTCAGTCAAATATGGGAGGTGAGCAAAGGAAACTGCTCCCTGTAGACTGACACCAATGCCCTCCTGACTGTTTCCTTTAAAACCTTGTGACATGGCTACAGAGCACACTGTCAGGAACCAGCAGCTCCTCATAAAAGTGTGTTGGTTTGAGGCTCCTTGGAATATTCTAATGAGAGAAATTAGACCATTGGTTGCAAAAAGAAAATGATGATAAAGTCTGTATTGCTCACTGCCTTGCTGAGAGGGATAAAAGTGTAAACAATTTGTCCCTCTTTAGCCTCACAGTCCTTGCTCCTTTCACTTCTCCTTTGCTCTACTCTAGTATCTTCCACTAACAGTTAACAAAATAAGCTTTGCTGGTTGTCTGTCTGAGAGATGTCTGTCTAATGGCTCTGAGCCCCTTCTAAGCTGTTTGTTTTGTCCAGGAGGGAGTTTGGATTTCTGCATTACTTCTAATTTGTATATAATTAGAACCTTATTGCTGTCTACAACTACCTGAAGGGTGGTTGTAGCCAAGGGGAGGTTACCTTCTCTCAGGCAGCCAGCACCAGAACAAGAGGACACAGTCTCAAGCTGTGCCAGGGGAAGTTTAGG
The DNA here is from genome assembly GCA_013396675.1 of Eubucco bourcierii. Lineage (NCBI taxonomy): Eukaryota > Metazoa > Chordata > Aves > Piciformes > Ramphastidae > Eubucco > Eubucco bourcierii. The sequence continues at coordinate 335,772 of VWZE01014972.1, forward strand.
CTAGAGGTGAGGAGAAAGTTCTTGCCTGAGAGAGTCATTGACTGCTGGAATGGGCTGCCCAGGGAGGTGGTGGAGTCACCGTCCCTGGAGGTGTTCAAGGCAGGTTTGGATGTGGCACTTGGTGCCATGGTCTGGTCTTGAGGTCTGTGGTAATGGGTTGGACTTGATGAGCTTTGAGGTCTCTTCCAACCTTGGTGACACTGTGATAATTGTAAATATATTGTGTATTGTTGGGGAAGGCTAATAGGCCTATTAGATGTCCTGATTATTATTAAAATTAGTGGGGGGGTGGGTGTGGGTGGGGTGAGACTCCTAAATACCAAAATTAATAAACAATATTAATTTTGAAAATACCATCTCTCAATCAATTAATTAGCCCTCCACTGCACTGTCAGACACCCAAACCCAGCAGTGGTGTCACTGTAGTGACCTGCTTGGCTGAAACACTCAAGTCTCAGAGACCACAATGGCAGGACTAGACTGCATCCAGAGCTGGAACCAGCATTATCAGGGGGAGCCCCTGCATGGTTGTGCATCAAAATTTCAGTAACGAAGAGTTCAAGACTCACACTCCAAAATTATGCTGGGTTTAGCAGCCTGCCAGTCTGCTTATCCAATGGGCTTACTACAGAGTGTTATCAGTCAAACCAAGGGAAGGGTGTCTGAAAGTCTGAAAGCCTATGAAGAATAGGAAGTGCAAGTCAAAGAGTTGCTTCAAACTAAGGAGCTGGGGTTGTTTAGTTTGAAAAAGAGAGTGCTGAGGGGAGACCTCATTGCTGTCTACAGCTACCTGAAAGGAGGTTGTGGAGAGATTGGTGCTGGTCTCTTCTCACAGCTAATTAGTGATAGCACAAGAGGGAATGGCCTCAAGCTGTGACTGGGTAGGTTTAGACTGGATATTAGGAAAAAAACTTGCACAGAAAAGAGTGGTCAGGCATTGGAATGAGCTGCCCAGGGAGGTGGTGGAGTCACCAACCCTATATATGTTTAAAAGTCATTTGGATGTGGTGCTTGGGGATATGGTTTAAGGAGCACTTTGTAGAGTAGGGTTGGACTTGGTGATCCAGAAGGGCTTTTCCAACCTGAATGTTTCTGTGTTTCAGGATATCAACAATATGAGTGACAAGGTCTGGGAGTGGCTGACAAGCAGAGCAGAAGGAAGAGGGGACAGAAAGGACACTTACAAGAACAGTTTGCAGCTACACTCTGCTTAACCCTGTCCATACAGTGCCCATCTTTTTAAGTGCATGTAACATAGAAAATTCCCCCTGGAAATGGCACAAGTTGCCATTTATCCTGGAACTGCCACCCCAGAGATGAAATCTGGCAGGGCACAGATTGCTTTATCAGTTCCACCCTCTGGGACTGAGGGAACACATTCGGTAAGAGGTCTAGATGGGCCCTTTCTGCTCACAACCTTACAAAGCACTGCTGCACATTCAGCAAGATCACAGAATCACAGAATCAACCAGTCTGGAAAGGACCTCTGAGATGCTACATGGACAGAGCCCTGCCAGGACTCATCTTTGGAATCTGCTTACACAGTAACAACAGTGGGCACAAACCAGATTGATCTTCTTAGGTGCAAGCATGCAGCTCCTTGGAGAGGCTGTTCTGCCCTTGTTTTCCTAGGCCCTCCACTGTTACTGTGCTCTTTACAGAAGTGTTAACAGCCTCAGTGAGATACGCAACACATCCAGCTCCTGAGCATCCCGGCTCAGACAGCTGCTGCTGACTGCTTTCTGGACAACAGCATGGAAAAGTACACCACAAGTTTCCTTCTGCAGCCTTCAAGGAAGGATTTGCACCGTTTTGTGGGCGGTTTGGGGGACTTCCCAAACACAAGCAAGGATTTTGCACCCGTCTTTAACAGCATCTTCTTAGCATCCCAGATTTACAGAATCATAGAATGTTAAGGTTGGAAGGGACCTCAAGGATCGTCTAGTTCCAACCCCCTGCCATAGGCAGGGACACCTCCCACTAGTACAGCTCACTCAAGGCCTCCTCCAACCTGGCCTTAAACACCTCCAGGGAGGGAGCAGCCACAACCTCCCTGGGCAACCTGTGCCAATGTCTCACCACTCTCACTACAAACAACTTCCTCCTAACATCCAGTCTAAATCTCCCCTCTGCCAGTTCAAACCCATTGTCCCTTGTCCTGTCATTGCAAGACCTTGTAAATAATCCTTCCCCAGCCTTCCTGTAGGCCCCTTCAGATACTGGAAGGCTACTATCAGGTCCCCTCGAAGCCTTCTCTTCTCCAGGCTGCAGAGCCCCAAGTCTCTCAGCCTGTCCTCATAGGAGAGCTGCTCCAGCCCTCTGATCATCCTCGTGGCCCTCNAGCTTTTCATCACCCCAGACCCCCAGGTCCTTTTCCTCAGGGCTGCTCTCCAGCCATTCACCACCCAGACTGGATTTGTGCTTGGGATTGTGCCTACCCAGGTGCAGGACCTTACACTTGGCCTTATTGAATTTCATCAGGTTGGCCTGGGCCCAACTCTCCAGCCTGTCCAGGTCCCTCTGGATGGATCCCTGCCCTCTAGCAAGTCGACTGTGCCACACAGCTTGGTGTCATCTGCACACTTGCTGAGGGTGCACTCCATTCCTCTGTCCATGTCACTGACAAAGGTTAAACAGCACTGGTCCCAGCACTGACCCCTGAGGGACACCACTTGGCACTGGTCTCCAGGTGGAGATTGTGCCCTTGATCACCACTCTCTGAGTGCCACCATCCAGCCAATTCCTTATCCAGTGAGTGGTCTTCTGGGAATGTGTCCCACTGCTTTCCAAATAATTTAAAAAATAATTTTTATTTTTTTTTCCCGTGTAGTCAGTGCCCTGTAGCACTGTGTTTCACAAAGTCTTTGCTGTGTCAGAAAGGATTTTCTTTTGCTGGCTTGCTAGGAAATAAAAAAACTCACTAACCATGGCACCTTGTACAGATCACTCAAGATTTTACATAGCTTAGCCACTCATTTTTCTTCCAGGTTGAAAAGGACAACTTATTCAAACTGCATATAACTGATTGTCCTTAGCACTGGTGTGGCCCTAGCATGCTATGTTTTATGTGAAATGAGGTGATCAGCACTGCAGGTCACATTAAAAGGTCATTTCTTTGTAGATCTCTTCAGAGTCCTTGGGAAAAAACCTGCTCAGCATCAATCCCACCACTTCACAAAGGACACTGATGACGCCGGAAAAGAACAGTGGAAGTAGGATAAGCACAGGTTTTAGAGGCTGCATAGGAAGAAAAAGTTCCCAGCCTCCCTCAACCTCTCATCTCAGGCTGACTAGTCAGCACCAGGTGCCTCTCATAGAAGACACGTGGCAGCTCTCCAGTGATGAGCAAAGCCCTTCCCTCTCAGACCCTGGCACACAGTCTCCTCTTGCTCCAAGTCAGCCAGAGGGTCACGTGTATATATTGCACAGAACTTGACTTTGGGGTTGAAAAAAAGCACTTTGGTTCCTCTGGGATGGTTTTTGGTTCTCAGTTACAGGCTGGTATATCTGCCTGTCCTGAAAGAGCTAAGTTGCTACACCACTTTCTGTTCAGGTGCCTGTCAGAGAACTATGCCCAGAGGAACAAAGATGCTGAAGGCAGTGGAACGTCTCCCTGCAGAGGGAGCTGGGGCTCTTTAGCTTGGAGCAGAGGAGCCTGAGGGCTGCCCTCATTCATGTTGATAAAGATGTGCAGGGCAGTATCAGGAGGACAGAGCCAGGCTCTGCTCAGTGATGTCCAATGATAGAATCATAGAATCATAGAATGGTAAGGTTGGAAGGGACCTCAAGGATCATCTAGTTCCAACCCCCTGCCATAGGCAGGGACACCTCCCACTAGGACAGGTTACTCAAGGCCTCCTCCAATCTGGCCTTGAACACATCCAGGGAGGGAGCATCCACAACCTCCCTGGGCAACCTGTTCCAGTGCCTCACCACCCTCACTGGAAAGAACTTCCTCCTGACATCCAGTCTAAATCTCCCCTCTGCCAGTTTAAGCCCATTGCCCCTTGTCCTGTCATTGCAGGACCTTGTAAATAATCCTTCCCCAGCCTTCCTGTAGGCCTCCTTCAGATACTGGAAGGCTACTATCAGGTCCCCTTGAAGCCTTCTCTTCTCCAGGCTGAAGAGCCCCAACTCCCTCAGCCTGTCCTCATAGGAGAGCTGCTCCAGCCCTCTGATCATCTTTGTGGCCCTCCTCTGGACCCGCTCCAACACTTCCATGTCCTTCCTGTGCTGAGGGTTCCAGAACTGCACACAGTACTCCAGGTGGGGTCTGACGAGAGCAGAGTAAAGGGGCAGAATCCCCTCCCTTGCCCTGCTGGCCACGCTTCTCTTGATGCAGCCTAGGACTCGGTTGCTGTCTGGGCTGCATGTGCACACTGCAGGCTCATGTTGAGCTTTTCATCTCCCCAGACCCCCAGGTCCTTTTCCTCAGGGCTGCTCTCCAGCCATTCACCACCCAGCCTGGATTTGTGCTTGGGATTGTGCTTACCCAGGTGCAGGACCTTACACTTTGCCTTATTGAATGTCATGAGGTTGGCCTGGGCCCACCTCTCCAGCCTGTCCAGGTCCCTCTGGATGGATCCCTGCCCTCTAGCAAGTCGACTGTGCCACACAGCTTGGTGTCATCTGCAAACTTGCTGAGGGTGCACTCCATAAGGCCATGGAGCAATGGGTGCAAGCTGGGGCAGAGGAAGTTTCATGTAAACATAAGGAAAAACTTTTTCACTAAGGGTGCCAGAGCCCTGGAACAGGCTGCCTAGGGGAGTTGTGGAGTCTCCTCCTCTGGAGACATTCAAAACCCACCTGGATGTGTTCCTTCATGACCTGCTCTAGGTGTTCCTGCTCTGGCAGCAAGATTTGGACTGGATGATCTTTTCAGATCCCTTCCAAGACCTAACATTTTGTGATTGTGTGAATGCCACCACACCCTTACATCTGTATATAACACAAGAGCCTCCATTGTGAATGCACTTTGAGCTGTTCTGCTAAGCATCCTGCTTACTGCATCCAAGTAGCTGGAAATTCTCTCCTCAGCTGCTTACCTACTTGTTTTCTGTTCCTGTAGCACAGTTGTCTTCTACAGAGGTTAAGTCAGAGTCAGAGCAAATCATACTATTTGTGAACTGGGCCTGAACCAACACTGCCTATTCTCAGTGCCTGTCTACTCTGTAACACAGCAGCAGATTTGTCCTTGAATCAGAAATGATGCACTAAATCATTCACCAAAGTTCAAACTTTCATGTGGAGTCTACATGACAACAAATAGCCATAGGGTTGGATAACCACAGCTGTAATTGAATCCAACAGGTTTGATTTCTCCTTAAAATCCACCAGGGTCACCTCCTGGAGTCAATGGCATGATCAGAAATGCATCCTTCTCAAGCACTTTCATGATTTTCATCCAGTAACAGCTAAATCTATTTAGCTTTATACCACAGGACAGGTCAGAAAAAGGGGGAGTGAAGGATGACTGCAGGGAACCAGCCAAGCCCCAAAAGAGTGCATGGAACAGAGCCTCACAAATGTATTTAAAGGTGGCCTGGTGATCACTCAACTCATAAGAATGATAAGAGAAATTGTGGGATGAAGGAGAGGAGAAAAAAAAAAAAAAAAAAAAAAAAAAAAAAAAAAAAAAAAAAAAAACCAAACAAAAAAAACCAAAAAAAGCAAAACTGTTGCTGATCAAATATAAAATTCACAAAGGTTGTTCCAGGAAGCTATTTTCTCCACCAGCCTGATCCTAAAGGCCTTTCTCATCTGACAATCTAGTGGAATATGGGAAAAAGCAGGATTTGAGTGCTACAAACTGTCACAAATTCATGTGAAAGACCTCATGGAGCAGAATCTCAAAGTCCTCTTGTGGTGAAAACTGTGCTGACAATCAAAGTTCATTCTTCACATCTCACCTGTCAGGGCTGTTTGACCCTGCTGATTCTGAAAAGCACAAGGAAGCAGGATCTCATTCAATCCCCCCAAGTTTTAGGAGGTGGTGACCCAATCTAAATATCTGTGAAGTAAGAGGCCACAAAATCATAGCAGTATCTTCAAGTTTCATCAGGCATTTGTGGAAGGAGGACAGAGAAAAAAAAGTAGCTACCTCTGAAAATCCGAACCCAGGAACACAGGAAGGTCAATTAGGTCACTTAGCTTCCCCTCAAAACTGTGTGAACTAGAAATGCTCCATTTACACTCTGATTTATTGAATGGAGAACCTCACATCACTCCAGTAGGAAGTAAGTGCTGGGCCAAATCCTATTTAATGTTTTTACTGATGATCTGTATGAGGGGATTGAGTCCACCATTAGTAAGTTTGCAGATGACACCAAGTTGGGAGCGAGTATCTATCTGTTAGAGGGCAGGAAGGCTCTGCAGAGGGACCTGGACAGGCTGATAGATGGGCACAGTCCAATGCCATGAGATTAAGGCTGTGCCAGGTTCTACACCTTAGCTACAACAACCCCAAGCAGTGCTACAGGCTGGGGACAGAGTGGTTGGAGAGCAGCTAGGCAGGGAGGGACCTGGGAATGCTGACAGCAGCTCAACATGAGCCAGCAGTGTGCCCAGGTGGGCGAGAAGGCCAATGGCATCCTGGCCTGGATCAGGAACAGTGCGGCTGGCAGGAGCAAAGAAGTCCTTCTGCCCCTGTACTCAGCACTGGTTAGGCCACACCTTGAGTGCTGTGTCCAGTTCTGGGCCCCTCAATTTAAGAAAGATGTTGAGGTGCCAGAGAAGGGCACCAAGGCTGGTGAGGACCCTGGAGCATAGCCCTGTGAGGAGAGGTTGAGGGAGCTGGGGGTGTGCAGCCTGCAGAAGAGGAGGCTCAGGGCAGACCTCATTGCTCTCTACAACTGCCTGAAGGGAGGTTGTAGCCAGGTAGGTTTGGTCTCTTCTGCCAGGCACCCAGCAACAGAACAAGAGGACACAGCCTCAAGCTGTGCCAGGGCAGGTTCAGGCTGGATGTTAGGAAGAAGCTGTTCACAGCAAGAGTGA
>VWZE01014972.1:345935-365607 GCA_013396675.1 Eubucco bourcierii
GTCAGCTGCAAATTTGCTGGTGACTGACTTGATGCCCTCGTCCAGATCATCACTGAAGATGTTAAAGAGGATGGGGCCCAGCACTGATCCCTGGGGGACCTCTCTGGTCAGCATGCTCCGGGGCTGTGTCACACTCACTCTAAAAATGTTTCTCTTCATGTTGAGGTAAAACCTTCTCTGTTCAAGTTTGTATCCATTGCTCCTTGTGTTATTACTGTGCACCATCCAAAAGAGATTGGCCCCATCCACTTGACACCCACCTCTCAGTTATTTACAGACATTGATAAGATCCCCTCTCAGCCTTCTCTTCTCAGGACTAAGCAGCCCCAGTGCTCTCAGACTCTCTTCACAGGGGAGATGCTCAAGTCCCCCAGTCAACCCATTTTCCTTATTTCTTTTCACCCTCATCAGTTTTCCTTATTTCTTTTCATCCTCAGAGCAAATGCAGCAAAAGCAATCTAGGAGGATTCAAAATTAAATGCAAAGGAAATCATCTCAGAAAGCACACACATCCACAGTACAGGTTTGAAGAGCAGGACTGGGATTTGGAACTTTTTCAGGGCAATAAACGGAGAGTCTCCCCAGAGATGGGGGGAGGGGAAGAAAGCATGAAGAAAAAAGCAAGAACTGCACTCTCATAAAGTGATATTTGCATGTTTCAATCCACTGTACACAATTTCTGAACCAAATAAATTTAAAATAGACCTAACTAGCAAGAGATATTTGGAAGCCAAAAGTAGTTTCTCACTCAAACTTTACTCCTATTTTGACAGCATGACTCCTCAGAGATTCAAGACACAGACCCTCTGCTGTGAGCAATGTGCTGTAGAATAGGTAGGAGGTTGTAGCATGACTCCAGCAGTAGTATTGAGATCTGTCAAGCTGTCCATGTGCCTGACTTACAGGCAAGCGAAGGAATGAGTCCAGAATGGTTAGAGTGGGCGCACTTATGCAGCCCTAGATGCCTGTGCTCTCACAGAGACAGTCCTGAACATCTGGACTGATGCTGCAGCAAGTGCAGAGGAGGGCAAGGAAGTTGGGGAAGGGCCTAGAGAATAAATCTGATGAGGAGCAACTGAAGGAGCTGGGGATAGTTAATTTGAAAAAGAGGAGGGTAAAGGGAGACAAAGAGGAAGCTGAGGGGAGACCTCATCACTGTCTACAGCTACCTGTAAGGAGGTTGCGGAGAGATTGGTGCTGGTCTCTTCTTACAGGTAAATAGTGACAGAACACAGAATCATAGAATGGTAAGGTTGGAAGGGACCTCAAGGATCATCTAGTTCCAACCCCCTGCCTTAGGCAGGGACACCTCCCACTAGTACAGCATCACAGTATCACCAGGGTTGGAAGAGACCTCAAAGATCATCAAGTCCAACCCATCACCACAGACCTCAAGAACAGGTTACAGGTTACTCAAGGCCTCATCCAACCTGGCCTTGAACACCTCCAGGGAGGGAGCATCCACAACCTCCCTGGGCAACCTGTGCCAGTGCCTCACCACCCTCACTGGAAAGAACTTCCTCCTAACATCCAGTCTAAATCTTCCCTCTGCCAGTTTAAGCCCATTGCCCCTTGTCCTGTCACTGCAAGACCTTGTAAATAATCCTTCCCCAGCCTTCCTGTAGGCCCCCTTCAGATACTGGAAGGCTACTATCAGGTCTCCTCGAAGCCTTCTCTTCTCCAGGCTGCAGAGCCCCAACTCTCTCAGTCTGTCCTCACAGGAAAGCTGCTCCAGAACAAGAGGGAACGACCTCTTGTAGGTTTAGACTAGATATCAGGAATTTTTTTTTCCCCAGGAAGAATGGTCAGGCACTGGAATGGGCTGCCCAGAGAGGTGGTGGATTCACCAACCCTATATATGTTTAAAGGTCATTTGGATGTGGTGCTTGGGCATATAGTTTAGGGTGCACCTTGTAGAATGGGGTTATTGGTTGGACTTGGTGATCCTGAGGGGCTTTTCCAACCTGAAAATTTCTGTGATTTATGTGATCTGCCAATGCATAATGTATCTGGGATGAGGGAGTTCCAAAGGAACAAAACCAAGTAGCCTTTTGAGCTTACAGAAATAGCAAACCAGCTACTGCAAGCAACCTGTTAGTAACGCTGCCACCGCACGCAATGTAGCACTGTAGCACTGTGCCAAGCCAACAGCAATCAGGTCTCAGGGGATGCTGGGTACCTCCTACAAACACTTCTGAAGCTGTATTTAAATAGCTATTGTCACACCCACATCTCAGCTGTAAGCTACAATAAAAAAGAAACCTTAATGAATGACACGAAGATGTATTTGCTCATTAGCAGACTTACCTCAGAACACTTCTCACCTTGGAAACACTGCTCTGAGGCTTTCATGGGAGATGCTGCTGGAATACTTCTCTGGATGGCTCAAGGAAAAATTGTAGCCACCAGCAAGCCCATTTCAAGCTCCAGAACTGGTTTCCAGGTACTGAAACACGGCCCTTGGACAGCACTCAGTAAGGCCAGTTCTGTCTGGACACATTCTTGTGTGACCTACTCCAGGTGATCCTGCCCTGGCAGGGGGGCTGGACTTGAATGATCTTTTGAGGTCTCTTCCAGCCCCTAACATTCTGTGATCCTGTAATAAGTTCACTGATGCTCCTGGGCAGAATGTAGGGTGTCCTGTCATGCTCTTGTTTCCCCCACAGCAAATCCTTTGTCAGGAGTCCAGAAAAGAAGGAGGTAGACTGGATAACTCTGAATCTCCATACTCATTACCCCATTCTGGCCCAGTTAAGAAGGAAAGGGGTGGCGCACAGGACACATCTACCCAGTCCCAGCAGTCAGACAGTGTGAAGGGGGCTGGGTGGAGGGGTAGTTTACAGACCACAGGAAGAAATCTCTCCTTTGGGGAAGTCAGAGTAGCAGGGACACACCAGCAAAATAGCAGGAGAACCAGATAAAGTGAACTAGGTGGCAAAAGAGCTTTCACACAGCCACAAAGCTTGCAGATCCCTGAGGAATAGTTACTGGATCCAACTGAGAGTGCTCTGGGTTAAAGCAAAACTGTGGCATTCAGAAGACACAGGCGGGTTTTATGCACCAAACAGCAAGGCTCACTAACTCACTCCATTTGTTGCTCACTCTACCAAGGGTAAGATGAGCTGGGCATGCAGCAGAGAGGAGCCAGAGACTGCAATTAAAAGCCATGCTTTTGGAAGCTTAGAGTATTTCGTCTCAGAGGCCTGAGATTAGAGTTTGTGTAACAGAAGAAACACAGGAAAACAAGGAAAACAAGTGAAGCAAGGACTGCTTAAGGCAGAGAGGAAATGCAGAGATTGGGCTTCAGGGAAGCCTGTGTTGCTAAAGAGCAATTGCTTGATTGCTTTAAGGACAAGTGCTGGGAGATGGCTGCCTCTCTCACCTGCTTGAGATGCTTAGCATGTAAATAGTCCGGGCTCAGAGAGCTCCCAAACCACAGCTGCATTCCTCACACCAAGGGTTTAAGTGACAGTAGCCTCTCTCACTTCCCCCTTCTGCTCAGCTAAGCTGACCTCAATACTTGGCCGTCACGCAAGCCTTGTATCCCTTGCGAGTCACAGCGCTCTTCCGGCTTCTCTAAACGTGTGAGCTAGAGCAGAGGCTGCTCTGCCAACTCTTGTGTTCAAAACCTGCAACGGTAGCTGACCTATGGGCTTGGGCCATGGAAACATGGAAGGAACAAAGGGCTCATTGCTACCTTTGCCCCCCAGACCGCCTTTCAAGACTTTCTTCCTCTGCTCAAAGCTCACAGCATCATCTCCAGATGATGCTCCAGAAGCTAGAGTTTTAAGGAAAGCATAAAATCTAACATTGCTCTTGCTTAAAACCAGAAAACCACCCAAACCAGAACAAACCAATCCCCCCAAAACAGCAAAAGCCAGAGGCAAAGCTTTCAACTAGTGTTTTGCCTCTGTGCTGGAGAATCGCAGGAGTGCACTGCAACAGGCACCTGCTCAGGTGAAAACCACCTCGGGTCCCTGACTCTGCAGGGCAGAGGTGGTGTGTGGTGGCGGAGAGACATATCTTCTGCTGGCACGCCAGCAGCCTCTAGGCCAACAGGGGAAGAAATGTTTCACCTCTTCTCTGTTGCTTCAGTGCCTGCCTCCACGCCATTCTGCTGCCTGCTCTGTGGGCCTCATGCGGACTCTGCAAGGTCACACACATGCCTACCGTTCAGGCAAGGGCTGAGACTGCCAACCTCACACTGTAGGCTGTGTGCATGCTCTTCCCCTGTTTTACTGTCTTTTAAAAGCTGCTGAGTTGGAGGGGGGAAAAGAAGAATCAATAGACAGAGGCGTTGCAGTCTCTTGGGAGCATCTTAAGAGCCTGGCTTTCAGCTATTTTCAGCATATTAGCGTGGGGCTCTCACAGCCTTACTCCCGCTCTCTGCGAGGTGAAAGCAGGACCACCGCCAGCTCCGTGACTCACACAAATACAGTGAAGCAAACATAAACCAAGCTGCCTGCTTGCTCTTTCCCAGGGCTTATTCACACTCTTCATAACTATTTGATCCGCCTGCTCCAGCACATCCCAAGTTGCTGAATGAGAACAAGCAGGGCTGGGGCCGGCCTTGCACGGCTCCCACACAGCACTGCTGACAGAACTTGAGCCAGATCTCAAACTTCCAAGTGCAGAGAAAGGAACACGGGGACCTGTCTGCACGTTTCAGACATTAGCTATCAACAGCCCCTGCCAGATGGGCAGCAATGACTGCCATGTTTTGTTACGAACCATTTTTGGCTATGACACAGAAGAAGATCCATTTTCATCCATCACCTCCACATACAAACCTGACAGACACCCACAGACCTATGCCTCACAAAGGCTCCAAATCCTGAGCCTCTGACAAGTGTTTGCACTGCATTCAGATCCTGGCACTAAGCAAAGATATGCTGGAGGTGTTTGACAAGTGTTCAATACTCACCACGTGGCCATACTGCCAATTCCTACTTCTCTTCTGCCTCTTTTTGCTGAAGATACCAGTTTCCAGAACCTAAGCAAAAATCTCAGCTTAAGTTTATGAAAGGAAATGAGCAATCCCCATCCATCACAGCTGCAAATAACCAAAAATACCCTGAAGGAGATGAGGCTCAGAAAGATTTTAAATCTTTCTGAAGCTGAAGAAAACAGAACAGATACAAAAATATGCCAAGAGTTTTTATTTTTAGAGTCCAACTCACAGCTTCTGAGTGCCTAAAGTCTAGCAAAGCAGCTCACTGTTCCTCCCCTTGAGGTTCCCCTTGGACATCTGGCATCAGCTTTCTACAAGTTTACCAGGTAAAACAATGGCAAACTAAAACTCATTTGGGCTCATATAGGTAGGTGGAGAGGTGGCTAAGAAAAGGATATAAAGATCCTAAGTATTCATCCCTCAGGTAGTGACATCCTGGAGAAAACACTTCAAAAAGAGGCCTGACTGCAGCCCCTGGGATGCTAAGATCAAAGTAGATTCTTCCCAAGCCATCCTTCCTCTCCTCTGGAGAGCAGGGGTGCAGTGTATCTTTTCCCAGCACCTAATGGTACCTCATTCACTGTGATCTTCTAGGTTCCCACTTTCACACCAGGATCTGCTGGATCTTCTAATACCCTTTCACACATCTTCTGCCCTGCCAAACCTAAAGCAAAGCAGCAGCAATGTGCTCTTGCACTGAGTTAGAAACGTCAAAGAGTGTGAGCAAAAGGCTCTGTTACAGGGATCACTGCCTACCTGCCAGGGACTGTGGAGCAGCACAATTTAGGTGTCCCTGCCAGGGACATAGCAAGTGGTTTTTCAGGGGGGCTGGAGAGCCCTGACCTGCTCACTAGCATTGCTGCTAGGCACCTCGCTTGCTTCCCTGCTCAGCATGAGTCAACCATTCCCACTAGAGTGCCCCACTTGCTCTGCTGGGACATCTGGGAAGAAACATTCAGACTTGGTGCAGAGAGGGATAAAAATGCAAGCTGAGCTCAGCAGTTACTCTGAAGCAACACACATACCAGTGTATCCAAATGCCAGCTCCAGCAGCATACTGTCTTCCTTTCCAGCTACTGCCACAGGCCTTACAACCACTCTGCACGATAGGCAAGGCTCTCTCCACACCTTTGCAAACCTCCAGCCTCCTCCATCTTCAGCTGAATGTCCCAGAACATCCCCTAGGACACTGACCAAAGGAAGGGGATAAGCCCAGCCCCACTTCACCCAGCTTTCAGGGCTGGAAGACATTTGCTGATACCCACAGCACGGCAGGAGAAAACCTCTGCAATGCCACGCTCCAACACCAACAGCTGCAGCCTTCGCTGCCGCTTGAGGATTATCCGCCTCTGACTCCCCTCCAGCTCCTCTCTGTAATCTGCCCACCCCACTCCACAGGCTGGCACAGGGCCAGGCTCCTCCGCCTCCAATCTCCGTTACTCCATCTGTCCAAGCCCTGGCCTTTTTCAGTGCTCAGCTGATGCATCAGGGGCACGGCCACTCAGCCCCAGACCCTTTCACGAAAGGCCTCCCTAAGGAACACAACGCTCCTTGAGACCATTGATTTTTCCTTCCTCCTCATTTACGCACACGTAAGGAGCCAGGAGCCTCATTGCCTTGCTATTTTTGCACGCAGGCTGACTGTCCTCTGCCTTTGCCATTGAAGATGTCTGACATAGCAGACAGTCCAGCTCCTGGCGTTTGGTTACCTTCCAGGCTCTCTGTTTAGCTTCCATCCAGTGATAACAGCCCCCTGCCAAGAAACTTAGTTGTCAAGGAGACCTCTTTCAAACAACAGTTGGGCAGAAGCTATGTTATTATCTAGGGTAGCACATCTCCAAGGTAGAGCACTCAGGTTAACTGCCTGCTAGCTCTAATTCAGTTAAAATGCAGGCTCAAAGACAGAAGAGAAAGCCAAAATGGAGCTGGCAGCACAACCAAGCCCCAGAGTTCATCATTTCATATAAGTACGGGATGCTTTGGAGGCAATGCAGAGGTCAAAGAGGATTGTGCTCCTCCTAGCACTATGGCTCAGCCTCCTCCTCACTCTCCCACAATGATTTTATAATTCACATTCCACCTAAAATGCAAAGAAACACATCCTAGCCTTTCACTAACACTGACTGCACCTCCTCTGAGAACTGCATCTTGCAAGTGGCAATATTTAACCTAGAATTAGATGAAAGCAGAAGCACTTCCATGGAGAGAGCACAAGAGCAGGCAGGTGAGTAAGGACTGGTCCTCAGCAGAGTGCTAGTAAGCGCTTCCTAGTGAAAGGTGAAGCCGAAGGGCATGTGAAGAGTTTCCCTTTATCAATGCAGTTCTCTAGCTCCCCTTGCATTCCTCTCAATACTAGTATAAGACAATGTAAGCTACTTTTTTATTTGCCTCTGCCTTCAGCAATAAGAACTTCTACTGTGTTTCCTTCATCAGAGACTGTGTTATTTAGAGGGAAGAAATTTGCCACTTCCATCCCTCCTTCACAGAATCACAGAAACATTCAGGTTGGAAAAGCCCCTCAGGATCACCAAGTCCAACCCATATCCCTACTCTACAAGGTGCACCCTAAACCATCTACCCAGGCACCACATCCAAACTACTTCTAAACACATCCAGGGTCAGTGACTCCACCACCTCCCTGGGCAGCACATTCCAATGCCTGACCACTCTTGCTGGGAATTTTTTTTTCCTAATATCCAGTCTAAACCTCCCATTCATAGCATGAGGCCATTCCCTCTTGTTCTATCATAAATTACCTCTGAGAAGAGACCAGCACCAATCTCTCCACAACCTCCTTTCAAGTAGGAGTAGACAGTGATGAGGTCTCCCCTCAGCCTCCTCTTTTTCAAACTAAGCAGCCTCAGCTCCTTCAGTCACTCCTCATAAGATTTACTCTCTAGGCCCTTCACCAGCCCCATTGCCCTCCTATGCACTCACTCCAGCACCTCAACATATCTCTTGTATCGAGGTGCCCAAAACTGAACACCATACTTGAGGTGTGGCCTCACCAAAGCTGAGTACAAGGAGACAATTGTTTTGCTACAAGGAAAGTTACCTCACAGAGGATACCAGAAACCTCACCAACGGTCCAAGAGAAGCCAGGAACAAAGAACACATACGGGAAGAGTTACCCTGTATCTAATCTTCAAAACTGGCCTAAAATGAAGCAGTTGCAGGCAAGCAAAGAGATTTGAAAAACTACCAGGTGTCAGCTGATCTAATTGTCTGAAATGACAGCTCCTGACAGCACAGAGCTAATCTTCCATCTCTCAAGAGGAGTTTCAGAGGTAGAAGACATTTCCTGGCATGGGAAATCAGGTTGCACATCACAGGGTGAGAGCCATTTTCAAGTCCACCACACACAGCTTTATGTGGTGCAGCCTCTACTGTACAAAATACATCAAAACAGCAACTGGTGAGACAGAAAGATCAGAGCTAGTGAGCCTGTGCCAGAGGCATTCGAAGAGAATGATGACCTGATGTTATGGCTTCAAGCAGTGACTGAAGACTCTCAAATTAATCATTTGCCCTACACTAGCCATGAATGAGGGGGGGAAGTACCAAGTTTTATAGCTTCATCCTCTAGGTAAAGCAAACTTGATAATTCACTGTATGTAAAGGAACTAAATTCAGCAAAGAACTCTGAAAAACAAGTTGAGAGATGCATTCTCATGCCACCTTTTTGCTCAGCCTCCTACCATCACAAAGACCTAGAGAGTGAAGCTTCTCAGGCAACTCATACTGTAGATGAAATTCAGCACTGGTTTTTATTACATGGAAAATTCTTTTCTGAAGACCCTTCCACTAAAAGAGAAGAAAGCATTAGCAGGTAAATTGTTTAATCCTTTTTACTGGATAAATTTTTTGAAATGCAAGGGCTGAATTCAGACTACAAAGTGAAACCACAGTAAAATTTTAAGCCCCAGAAACTCATTTTTCTTTTAGGAGAGATTGGTCACGACATCTTCAAACTTCCCACCCACTAATGTGCAGTTAGGATGTCTGCCAAACTGTGCAAACTCTACAAAGTTATCACACTGGGAGACACTTGATGCTCTCAGCACCACGGGGAATGCATGGTGATTCTTGTAATCCAACTGGCATGTTCCTATCCTGGGAAAATGGGTTCACAGCCCAGCATGAAAAAAACACAACCATCACATTTGCTCCAATGGTGGGCGACTGCAGGTCCCAGAATTAGCAGTGAGTGGAGGGAGAAACTAACTTTAGAATGGAGACAGCAACTCCAGAAATGTGACTCCAGTAAAATCGTGGGTCTTAGAGAAAAGACTAAAAAGGAAACAAAAGGTAAAATTTGTTTTCCTCTGAGCTAAAATCTGTGTTCATAAAATATGAAATGAATCCACAGAGCATCACAGATAGACATCCATTATGACCAGGATTTTGAACATTCTGAAATCTGACTTCCTTTTAAGTTGAAACAAAACATAAACCTCTGAAACTATGCACAAGAAGAAGACTCTAAAAATATTTCAGATAGTTGGGTACAGGAATAGCAAACAGAAAATAGGCAAAACATCTGAAAAAAACCTGTCAAGTTCCAGAAAAGAAACATCAACTCTCGGGTGTTTTTCCTTTACAATGGAGAACTGAGGCAAAGCAGTTTTGTCACCTACTCCCTTCAAATGGAAAACGATCAAAGGTTTCAGAACAGCTTTGCTTTATCAGGTGTTTAAACAGCGCAGCTCACGGCCTTTGCATTCCAGAACAGGATGCTTTCTTGACTCAAAGGCCAAGCTGTTGGCCATGAGCAATAGAAGTAAGCTGCTCCCCCTCGTAAACCAACGGCACTTGCTCTTCCTCTGCTTGTACACGCAGGAGAGGTCATGTCCACGCAGATGGACAGCAGTGGGATCCCATCCAGCAGTACCGGAAACCCACAGCCAGGCTTGGCTGCCCTGACACACACGGCACAAAGGCGAACAAGCTGGAAGCCAGCCTGGAGCACTCTGCCAAAGCTGTTTGCCAAGGGGAAATCCCAAAACAATATGGCCTGGAGCCAAGGACGTGAGGAGAGAGAATTAAGAAGTCCAGCTGAAGTTGACTGAATTTTCTTCTCCTCCAATGAGGGAACAGAGCGCACTGTCAGCAAGTTTGCTGATGACACCAAAGTGAGTGGAGTGGCTGCCACACCAGAAGGCTGTGCTGCCTTTCAGCCAGACTGGGACAGGCTGCAGGCTGGGCAGGGAGAAATTGAATGAAATTCAACGAGGACAAGTGGAGAGTCTTGCACCTGGGAAAGAATAACCCCAGGCATCACTATAGGTTGGGGACTGACCTGTTGGAAGGCAGTGAGGGTGAAAAGGATTTAGGGGTCTTAGTTGATAGGCAGTTGACCATGAGCCAGCAATGTGCAGTCGTGGGACAAGGCCATTCTGGCCCTCAATCATAGAATCACAGAATGGTAAGGTTGGGAGGGACCTCAAGGATCATCTAGTTCCAACCCCCTGCCATAGACAGGGACACCTCCCACTAGTACAGCTCACTCAAGGCCTCCTCTAACCTGGCCTTCAACACCTCCAGGGAGGGAGCAGCCACAACCTCCCTGGGCAACCTGTGCCAGTGTCTCACCACCCTCACTGGAAAGAACTTCCTCCTGACATCCAGTCTAAATCTCCCCTCTGCCAGTATGCAAGCCACTCCTTGCTTTCATGCAGGAATGACCACATAAACCACTATTTCCTTGTGAACAAACATGCACCTCAGCAACATATGAGCAGGTAGCACTACCTAAGGACTTTGATGAAGATGTGGTACTGAGATAGACACAGGGCAGCTGGTCCAGGATTACAAAACAGGGCTGGATTTTCCACAGAGCAGGAAAGGATCCAGGCAATCTCAGTCATTTCAACAAAACCAGAGTTTGATATCCACAGCTCACACCAGGTCTTGGTCCCCTCTGCTCAAAAAATAACCCTAGAGACACTCAGACAGGAAGAAATGAGGCAGGGAGATCAACCAAAGCCAATTAGTAGAGCCCAGACAGAAGGCAGTTATCCTAGTCATTAGCGGTGTGCTGAATTTCAGCTGCAGAAGGAGGCTGCAAACTTTGACAGTGGGGGCAAATCAGCTTCAGGGCTTCCAACAGGCCAATCCCAGACCACAAGTTTAGGTTTACTTAAACAAAACACACTACAAGCGGCCTTACTTATCACTCTGACCTGGGGATTTTCAGGGCTCAATTTCTTTTACTATTTGGGGTTTCCTAAAAAATTCCAGGGGAGACACTGCCTTTCTTAGTGAATTTACAGCCTTCAGCAAGCTTGCTTCTCCCAGACACCTTCTGCAAGCCCTGGAGAAGTTGAATGTTCTACTTCCTTTAAGTTAATTGAGTTGGGCTGAATGAGCAAAAAAGATAACCAGCAGAGCACCAGCATGTTCTCAGGGATCAAAGATCCAGGAGTGGGGGCAGAAGTGAAGAGCTAGAAAGGATGTAGCAGATGCATCCCCTGCACTCAACAGATCACTTCCATGAGACCTCTCCAGCCTCTTTTCACATGGCCAGTTTTCCATGCTCATGTATCTGTGCAGGCAAGTACCGATCCTATTCCTTGGGATGTAGAGCAAGTAGTAATTCCAGAATAGCTCCACCAACATCTGTGAGATTTCTCCAAGAGTGAGGTACAACTCAGTGAGAGTAAGGCCACCAAACATAGCCTATAACAAGCCTGTAGCTCTCCTTCCCTGGATCGATTTATGAATTTCTCCTGTGCTGGTGATTATGAAGAGGATGAAGGGGATGGGGAGACAGAGACAAGGCCCTTGTGTGCAATGAAATTAAATTCACAGCAGCAGCCATCATTAATGATGCATTATGGAGTAACAAAGGCAGCCTGGTTGATTGACAGCCCCTAACAAGTTGTGTATAATAAACACTTTTCTCTAGACAGAACGTTGCTGATTATGGGATATGTTCCCCCTCATGTTACTGATGGATCCATTGTGATGGACGCACCCCACTTGAAAGGGGAGAGACACCCAAAACAAAAGGAGGATTGACTGGGAGATGCTTGACTGAAGGAGCCACAAGGCCACCTTGCTGGTCCTGTACAGAGCAAAATCCACAAGTCACAGAAGTCACCCAAGAAAACAAATGGCTGCAAAGAAAACCCCAAACAAACAAACAAAAACCACAGTGAAGATAGGGCAAAATGTTATCCAGTGATACAGAAATAAACTCTTCACCTGTCACTATGGATGCTCTGGGTTCAGCTTCCTCAGAACAGGTCTGGAACCAAGTTTTTATGAGCCTCTCTAAATGGAGCACTAGTGTAGATGCTTGGTTCCCTACACCCCTCACCAGCTTCTCCCTAAGGTAGTCTGCTTAGGGATGTGGGCAGCTCTGCACAGCCACACACTAAAAGGAGCATCCCAAGAGAGCAGACAGGCTCCTTTCCTTCTCTCAGCACCAGCCTGGCTCAGACCTTGATGAGCCAGATCTGGAGCTTCAGCATTTAAAACTGCCTTCTCTGAACTAGTTATAAATCCAGTCAGCTCCTGCTAGCATTCCTGACCCACATGAACTCACTTGCCCCTAACAGCCTGAGTCCTCTCCCCTGATGACTCTTAGTGCAACCACTATTACGTCCTTCCTGCATGCTGCTAGCAGTACCTTCCTACCCTTCCCATTTGACTGCAGGGATTAGAGGCTGCACAGAGCTCATGAAGGTTTCTTACATCCTTCCTGCATGCTGCTAGCAGTACCTTCCTACCCTTCCCGTTTGACTGCAGGGATTAGAGGCTGCACAGAGCTCATGAAGGTTTCTTACATCCTTCCTGCATCCTGCTAGAAGTACCTTCCTACCTTTCCCATTTGACTGCAGGGATTAGAGGCTGCACAGAGCTCATGAGGTCCATGGGTGAGAGATGTCCTACAAGCCATTACTGACAGGGCTCAAGCCACAGCCACTGAAGCAAGGTCTAAGCTGCATAGACAGAGTCTACCAGAAATGCATCTCAAGCAGAAGGTTGTAGAGTTCTTTCAGGATTAGGACAGATCCCAAGCCACTCAAGGCTATGTGGAACTGCATATACTTCCTGGACTCTGTTTATACTTCCTGAACCCTGTTCAGAGACAGAAACAGGTTCATCATGTAGCGATTCCTACACCAATTCCTCAGTTATAAATATTACAGCTACAGTTGGAAAAAAAATTTTTTTTTGTAAAAGGGACAGAATTCCCTTAAAAGGAAGAGGAACATCAGTATGGTTTTAAACATCTCTTGCTCCTCAGAACTGAATCCAAAATGGAATGGGATGGAAGGGCACAAGCTTAAGAAAAACAGAGGGAGCATTCCTATCCCAGAACTGTAACATTCAGAAAGGCACCTGAGCAAAAATCCCAGTCAAACCTATTTTCAGCTTACAAGCCAAAGGTGAGGCTTTGTAGCATGTGATGAGGAAGTTTGCTGGTAGATATTAACCAGAGAGTGTAAAGTCTTCATTTCCCAGAGAGCAATTAAAAGGGAAAGGCAAGAAATTTGCAGCTCTGTAATTAATGCCAGGGAGAAGTCAGAACAGAGGGTGACATCACCATAGCTAATTACAACTAGGGGGAAGGGCAGGACTAATCATTATCCTGACCCTGTGATCTATATCTGAGCTGCTCCAATTGTGCTCCTGGCCAGACTTTGCAGGAGCTGTGTGTTTCCCAAGCTCAGAGGCATATTTCTGGTTCTCTTCATGCCAAGCATGTGCAAGGCCAGATCCCCACATATTTCACATGGATGTTAAAAGAAGAGTAGTTAGGAGTGAGCCTGAGGACAGGTCACAGTGCTGCCACAGCTTACACAGCAGGACCTCCAGCTCCCTAAGGCTTCTGCTGCAAGATCCTGAGGAGCAGCCAATACTGACGCACTTCCCCATCCTGCTTTTAAATGGCCAAATCCCTTTTTCCACACCCACTCCAGGGCAGGCATTACTCCAATAGCCAGAAATAAACAGACATTTGGCACCAAAAGCGAGTGAAGCACTTCTGCACTCCTTGTGCCAAGACAATTCTCCCCAAGCTGTTGCCATCGGTGGTCTGGATGCCGCTGTTTCCACATCCATGCACAGGATGGATGGCAGAGCTCTACAACTCATTGCCGTCAGTGAGTGGATGGGTCTCTCTGAGCAACAGAAGCCAGAAAAAGCAGGAATTGCTTAAGGAAGGTTTGTTCTCATCTGCCAGAAAGGCCTAGGAAAATACTATTGACACATCTAGTCCTAATGCTGTCAGCACACTGGATAAGCCCATGAAAGGAACTCTGTTTCACCATAGGAATGTGAAAGGTAGGTTTCCTTCCGAGGTCAGTTATTGTGCTGCACAAGGCTTCAGGCTGACAAATCCTCAGCCAAAGGCTTCAGCTGCCCCATCCAGCCACTGCAGCTGATCCTCACAATCTGTTTACCCCTCTGACTGGGAGCCACTTGGCTCTCCCACAGCCATGCAGAAGGATACAAGGGTGACTAGTAGCCTGCAGAAATGGAACACTACAGTAAAAGTTCTTCTGAAACAGGAACCAAAATGAAGACTACTGCGTAGCTTCTGTCCTCCATCACCCTGAAGGGACATGCATCGACTCTGCCAAGCAAAGGAAACGATTTGCAAAGTTGTTTCTGAGACACAGTGCATTAGTAGTGGGAGCTGTCAGTTCCAAGGAAAACCAAACAAGGTTAGAAGTCAACCAGCTTTTCCCTACAGAGAAACAAAGAGCTACATCCAGAGGATAGGGAAGTTGCATGGTTTGGGTTTTATGAAGAAGATTGCTTCTTTAGAGAAAATGTGAGTTTAGGATCTGCAGCCACTATTTTAGCACTGCATGAAAGTAACAGGCTCAGTGCAGAAGCAGAGCAAGCAGCCAACTTCTGACCAACTCCTCAGGATGAATCCAATGCAGCAAATTAAACCTGACAGCATAAGGAAATTAATCCCACTGTATAGGATTCTGTTTTGTGTAGGAAGTGCTAGTAACACACAAAAATTACTTTTAAACTCCTTTCTAAAGCTCTGTGCACATGCAGCGCTCCACTAAAAAAATTCGATATTATATTGAGGCATTGCCAGAGACCCTCACATATCTGTAAGGCAGTGAGAAATTTTTGGTAGCATTTAGATATGCTTCAATAATGCCACAGAGATTAAACACATGATGGAAAGCTACAGAGTGTCTTTAAAGTGAGACATCAGTCAGTTTATACAGAAAACCACACTAACAGACCTCGAATACCCAAGTGTTTATTTGTGAAGGTTCATTACAAATTCCTTTTAAAAAGCTTCCTCACTTCCTCCTCACTTTTCCCCTATCCTGATCTTCAGAAAGACTGTTGGAATCCCCCGGATTAAGGGGGAACTCACAGTCCAGTAGCATGCAGCATTCAATCAGTCCTAAGGCTATTACAGCACAGTGCTCCCATGCAGAGATAAGCAATGGTTTAGAAAAATATCTGAGCAGTTCCAAACATCAAGATGATTTCACACCCCGATGGAAAATACGCAGGCTAATACTGCAGCAGTCATTACAGCATTCAGCATACAGTCATGCTAAAATCCACAGAAGAATACAGCTACATTCCTTCACAGGATAAGAAGACTGATCTGTACACCACTGCAACCAGTAAGATTCTTTCCATTAAGTAGCAACTGGATTGGATCTTATAAAACATTTACTCTCTGAGCTTTCATGAGACGTGAAGGCACTGAACAGCTACAAAAGCAGTGCTGAGCTACACGAGCACACTGGCAATTTGTAACACCAGCTGCAGGATGTGCAGCAAGAACTGACTGAGGAATGGGGTAAGCAATGAGGTTACATAGCTGGGTACTGCAAATAATGAGTAAACATGAGTATAGATACGAACTTGTGCCCAGCTAGGGAATAAAGCTAAGGTAAAACTAATAGCATCTCTGTTGCATGTGCCAGAACAGCTATGCATGCAGCTTTGAGAATCACGTTTTAATGTGGTGTTTTGAGGAGGGAGTTTAAATGAAACAGATGAGTAGTCCTAAAGGAATGCAACAGTTCTTAATGAAAGAGCTTTAAGATGCCTTTTTTTTTTCTCATTGCAGAGACTGGCATTGTATTATCTCTGAGCATGCAGGCTCCTTAAAGCCACAGAAACGTGGGAAGGTAACCTAACACAGGTGTATGGCCTTTAAAACCAGCCCAACCACTTGTCTCTATGTCACCTCCTGTTGGAGGTGAAGAGGCTGACCCAGTGTGTATTTCAAAGCTTCACCCAAAGCCACATTGTGGGTGCTAAGGGGACAGGCACAGAATGAGGGCTGAGGAAGAGAGAGATACAGGCACTGGAAACAGAACTGGAGAAGAAACCAGCAAAATCAGTGTGCTGTCTGAAGAGCTTGGTAGGAGGTAAAGAGGTGACAGAGAACATTGTCATGATATCTTTACCTAGCAGTGCAGGCCAAAAGGTGACTAACTGCACAGGTCACAGACCAGCAGTGCCAACGTGGAAAGTCTCTCTCCACCTTGTAGTTTCGCATGGTGGGCACCAAAGTTTGAATTTCTCACTGTAAACCTCATTTCAACAGAGACCCAAAGAGTGCAGTGAGTGGCAGACAATATTTTTGTGTCTACTAAGAAATACCAGATGAACTTCTCCCAGGCACCCAGTGGCAGAACAAGAAGACACAGTCTCAAACTGTGCCAGGGCACATTTAGGCTGGACATCAGGAAGAAGTTCTTCA
The DNA here is from genome assembly GCA_013396675.1 of Eubucco bourcierii. Taxonomy (NCBI): domain Eukaryota; kingdom Metazoa; phylum Chordata; class Aves; order Piciformes; family Ramphastidae; genus Eubucco; species Eubucco bourcierii. Next base: position 362,597 of record VWZE01014972.1, read on the forward strand.
GGGAGAGAGTGATTGCCCATTGGAATGGGCTGCCTGGGGAGGTGGTGGAGTCCCCATCCCTGGAGGTGTTTAAGAGGAGGCTGGATGAGGCACTTAGTGCCATGGGTTAGTTAATTAGAAGGGTTAGGTGATAGGCTGGACTCAATGATCCTAGAGGTCTTGTCCAACCTGGTTAATTCTGTGATTCTGTGAACTTGGTGAAAACCAAACAGCAGAGGGGAAAGTGGCTGCAGAAGGAGAATCATAGATCATAGAATCATAGAATGGTAAGGTTGGAAGGGACCTCAAGGATCATCTAGTTCCAACCCCCTGCCATAGGCAGGAACACCTCCCACTAGTACAGCTCACTCAAGGCCTCCTCCAACCTGGCCTTGAACACCTCCAGGGAGGGAGCAGCCACAACCTCCCTGGGCAACCTGTTCCAGTGCCTCACCACCCTCACTGTAAAGAACTTCCTCCTAACATCCAGTCTAAATCTCCCCTCTGCCAGTTTAAGCCCATTGCCCCTTGTCCTGTCATTGCAGGACCTTGTAAATAATCCTTCCCCAGCCTTCCTGTAGGCCCCCTTCAGATACTGGAAGGCTACTATCAGGTCCCCTCGAAGCCTTCTCTTCTCCAGGCTGCAGAGCCCCAACTCTCTCAGCCTGTCCTCACAGCAGAGCTGCTGCAGCCCTCTGAGCATCTTTGTGGCCTCCTCTGGACCCGCTCCAACACTTCCATGTCCTTCCTGTGCTGAGGGCTCCAGAACTGCACACAGGACTCCAGGTGGGGTCTGACGATAGCAGAGCAAAGGGGCAGAATCCCCTCCCTTGCCCTGCTGGCCATGCTGCTCTTGATGCAGCCTAGGACTCAGTTGCTGTCTGGGCTGCATGTGCACACTGCAGACTCATGTTGAGCTTTTCATCAACCCAGACTCCAAGGTCCCTTTCCTCAGGGCTGCTCTCCAGCCATTCACCACCCAGCCTGGATTTGTGCTTGGGATTGTGCCTACCCAGGTGCAGGACCTTACACTTGGTCTTGTTGAATGTCATGAGGTTGGCCTGGGCACAGCTCTGCAGCCTGTCCAGGTCCCTCTGGATGGATCCCTGCCCTCTAGCAAGTCGACTGTGCCACACAGCTTGGTGTCATCTGCAAACTTGCTGAGGGTGTACTCCAGAAGGTAGACAAAACCTCACAACCAATCAAGCCCACAAACCAAGAGCTGTTCATGTTTGGTCATAATATTTGTTCCAGCAAGATAAGCTTTGTGAATTAGGCATTTTGGACTAAAATCCTTGTGAAAGGCTGTGCCCTACAGTCTGCTACAAAGCACGTCCCTGCCTGGACCCAAGCAGAAGGACCTGTGGTGTAGAAGGCACCCATCCAGACACTTAGTCAGACATTAAACAGCAGCACTGTAGTAAAACCTGGGTTTTATACCCAGAAGGGCTGAAAAGATGGTTGGGTAATATATTTTGTATTCCACTACTACAAGAAAAGGTAGAATAAGACGCCAGAAAACTGCATTCAGTTTTTGGATGCTCAGTTTAAGAGGGACAGGGATCTGCTAGAGAAGGTCCAGCTGAGGGCTATGAGGATGATGAGGGGACTGGAGCACTGCCTGGAGAGGAGAGGCTGAGTGAGCTGGGGCTTTTTAGCCTGGAGAAAAGGCTGAGAGAGGATTTATTAAGTGTTTATAAATATCTGGGGGCTGGGGGTCAGGAGGGTGGGACAGGCTCTGCTCATTTGCTCCCTGGGACAGCACAAAGAGCAATGGATGTAAGCTGCAACACAGGAGGTTCCAGCTCAACAAGAGGGAACTTATTTATTATAAGGGACCCAGAGCACTGGCACAGGCTCCCCAGAGAGGTTGTAAAATCTCCTTCTCTGGAGACTTTCAAGGCCTGTCTGGTTGTGTTCCTGTGTGACCTGAGCTAGATTGTATGGTCCTGCTCTGGCAGGGGGGGTTGGACTGGATGATCTCTTTGGGTCACTTCCAACTCCTAATATCCTGTGAGCCTGTGATGCACTTCTCTCTTTAACATACTTTGAGATCTTTATCTTATCTCCAACCAGATCAGATTGGAGATGTCCCTGCTCACTGCAGGGAGGGTTAGACAAGATGACCTTTGTGAGTCCCTTCCTTGTAGTCAAAGCATCAGAGATGAAGTATTAGCAAACAAAGGATGAACAAGAAGGTATCAGGCTGCAAAACACAGTGGTGGGCACACCAGAGAAGCTCGTGCAGGTGAAAAAAGCAAAGCAGCTGATCTGTTTGCACAGCTGAACTGCTGTGCCATTTATTTTTAAACATCCTTACTGTTCATGATACTTGCGCCTGCCTTTTCTCACTCACCCACACTGGAGCAGCTGCCCTACTTGTGTGAGAGAGGGAACTTCTGAGCTCCAGCTCTCATTAGGACGATGCCTCACACAGCCAGGCTCCAACTGGGATGCCTGCATGACTAGCGTGAGCAAAAGGCAAAAATGACAGGGGTGGGAAAGAGATTGTGACAAAGTAACAGACAACGTTCAACAACAGTAAAAAAAACCCAATTCATCCACCATAGATTAGCTGACAATGAGGAGTAGAAACCTCAAGAGAATCATAGAATCATAGAATCATAGAATGGTAAGGTTGGAAGGGACCTCAAGGATCATCTAGTTCCAACCCCCTGCCATAGGCAGGGACACCTCCCACTAGTACAGGTTACTCAAGGCCTCATCCAATCTGGCCTTGAACACATCCAGGGAGGGAGCATCCACAACCTCCCTGGGCAACCTGTTCCAGTGCCTCACCACCCTTACTGTAAAGAACTTCCTCCTAACATCTAGTCTAAATCTCCCCTCTGCCAGTTTAAGCCCATTGCCCCTTGTCCTGTCATTGCAGGACCTTGTAAATAATCCTTCCCCAGCCTTCCTGTAGGCCCCCTTCAGATACTGGAAGGCTACTATCAGGTCCCCTCGAAGCCTTCTCTTCTCCAGGCTGAAGAGCCCCAACTCCCTCAGCCTGTCCTCATAGGAGAGCTGCT
>VWZE01014972.1:370422-402742 GCA_013396675.1 Eubucco bourcierii
TTTTTTTTTTACTGGCACCAAGCAGTCTTCTGCTGTTTAGAGGCACCTGTGGCCTCTTGCAGTGCTCAGCAATGTCTCGGTGCTAGGTTTTCCATCCTGTTCCTCTTGCTACAGGTGAATTTGTTTCCAAAAGCTATTTCCAGCACTTCAAGGAGTTGCACACCAGAAGAAAGTGGACAGTTTTTTTGAATTAATCAGGTTGGGAAAGACCTTTGAGATCATCAAGTCCAACCTATAACACTGCATTTAACACCTTAGCAGTCTCCAATGCTTAATATTTTAAGTGATTAACTCTGGAACAAGCTCCTATTTTGCTCATGAGATGAATACAGCATCAGTCTTTCCTCTTGCCCATTCCCACTTGCCTCTCTTCTGTCAATGCCTGGCTCTTCCATTCTTCTTCCAGGCCACTGTAGCAGCTTAGCTCTCCTAGCTTGCTCAACTTCATATGTTATACTATGTGTACTGCAATACTGCAATGCCATTTCTTCCTTTTTCACATTATGTCACCCATTACAGTTTAAGGAGGTGTCTGGAGGCTTCTTTCTCACCTCTAACATAACTGTATGTCCCCACAGTTTATAGCCATTAATTAAGAGAATCATTTTAAATCACATCATTGCACTCCAGTGCCACCTACAAAGTCCCTATTTCTCCTCCACACTGTGGGTTTGTCAATCTTGCACCTTGGTAGAAAAACTGAAAGGTCAGAGAGATTTCTCACTGCTTCTATAGCACTGTATAAGAGTTTTTTTTAGAGACTGTATCTGCAGCTTTCAGCTGTGCTGAAAGCCATAATCACCAGGCATGCATTCACAAAGAAGACATAAGCTGTTTCACTTGGTGCCCTGGAACTTATCTTTCATCTCGAATGCCTTTGCTCAGCTCAGCCTTGGGTTTCCATCCCGTTCACTAACACAAGGATACCTCTGTGCCCATCACACCCTTGAGAGGCTTTTCCCATCCAACCTAGTCAGCTCTGCAAATACCTACCAGCAGGCTCCTAGCTTTCACGTCATTGAACAAAGCCATCTTTCTTCTCTAGCAGTTGCCTGCTTGTTACCTTTGGTTAAGGCAGTGCCGTTCCCACTCTATAAACCTGGAGGGGGTTGTGCAAACTTTATACCATGTCCCAGATGTCCATTTCTGACAGCTACTCACTAGCTAAGGGAGCACGTCAGGAAGAACAGGCAGGAGACTCGAAAGCCACAACTTACTTCGGAACTGTTACCACAACTTTAGAACTGTTGCCACAGCCATCGGTTTATGACTTAAAGACACTTGTAAGGGCCCGGGAAAACTCTTAAGTGCCCATCTGCCCCTGCATGCTGTGGCTGAGCTCATAAAAGTGCTGTCGGCCACATGCATTGCCCCCTTGGCATTTTGGAGCACGGTGGTTACTACACAGCTTTTGTTTCCAGAGATGATACTTCAGAGGGAAACCTAATATTGGTACCTACACCTGCTGGCACAACAGCAGGACTCCGAAGCAGTAGATGTGTGCAACCCGATCATTTACTTACATCAACCATCCTGGGCTGAGAATAAAAGCACAAGGCACCCAGGCAGGAGCGGGGCCACTTAAACCCATTAGAGTGGTCTTTGCTGTGACTAAGCAGCACAATAAGATTAGGCAGGAGGAGCCGGGGAGGGGGGAAGGGGAGGACTCCCTAGCCTGTGCTTGCAGACATAAAATTTTAAGCACCACACATAACTTGAGCAGGAGGTAGGGCCTGCTTTGAGTCCAAGCAAGGAGATAACTTTGGTGCTGCTTCTTTGGTTTTTGGTGCTTTGGGGTTTTTTTCAGGACTCCTGCTAAATTTGCTGCAGCCCAGGTTATGGTCATACACGGGCAGTGAAGGGCTCAGCGAGAGAGAGGAGTTCAGCATTTGGATCTGTGCCGCAGAGGCACCTACCCTGAGGCAGAGAGGAGAGAGTGGCTACCACGGAGATTTGCCTCCTCTTTGAAAAGGGCACAAAAGGATTCTGAATCTCCCGGATTTAAATCCTGGCAGAGGTCAATGCCAGCTTCTTTTCAATATCCCCTAAGAAGGTCAACATGATAAAAGCTCACTAGTTCACAACTCAACAATCAGCGATTAGCAAACACTTGAATAGAAGCAGTAAGTTCTCCTCCTCTCCCCCAGTTTTATTACCCAGCAAGTCTGTGAGTGGGTTCAAAGGAACAGATGTCTTCATTGTGCCTTCCTTCTCCTTTTGCTCACAGGAAGAGGTGGAGCAGACAGAAAGTAATTTCCTCCAAATTATGTCTTTAGCCTACTGTATTCTCTCCACTCTTCAATGGTCACAGAGCTAGGGAAGGAACTGTAAAGTTCTGACAGGGCAGCAACTTAGAGTGTGCAAGTGATGAAAAACTTCTACACTTGAATACACAAAGCAGCCTCTTTATCCAATTAGCACCCACTCTTCCATTTAAAGTCTTTCATGGAATCATAAAATCTTTGTGGTAAAAGTAAACTAAAGCTTGGTGAATGCATTTTATGTCATTTTTCATCCACTCGGGCTTGGCTTTGCATTTACTGGGTGGTTTCTGCCCTACCAAGGCAAACCTCAGCCCACAATATGCAGCATTTCACTGTTCAGCATCAAAGCATGCACGCAGTTCTGAGGGAAACTCAAGGAACTATAAAGTGCTCCATCATTAAAGGGATTATGGTAGCAACACAGAGGTGCTATTAACCCAGGCTCTACTGCAAGCTTTTCTGTCAGCACTGCCAGAAGTGCAAGAGATGCAATTCATGATTAGCAGAGTGTTGCCACTGAAACCCTGCTGCCCAAGCTGCTTGCCACTCGGTGCCAACTTTTGCTCAGACATAGGCAAAGGCAGGAGCCAGCCTCCCTGGAAAACAAACACAATCACCTTGGCAAGATTCTGCTGACAGAGCCTGCCTGACTAACCTGAATGGACACCAAATCTGTTTTGAAAGTGTCAACCCCCACACTTTGAGCTGCAGGAAAATCCTCGGTGGCTGGGCTGAAGGCACAACAGCAAACACAAACCAAACCAGAGAGTCACAGCTGAGACCCCAACCACCTTATTTTAATGATTGCACAGAAAGAAGCGAGCTGAACTGTGCAAACATTGCCTGATCCCCAAGCAGCTAGATTCTGCAGGTACACAGCCTGGGGAATCACACAGAACACGAGAGGTTGGAAGGGATCTCCAGAGCTCATTAGGCCAAACCTGAGCACAATCAGGATACACAATCAGGAAAAAAAATACTCAAGCAACCAATACCTGCCAGTTAAAACAGACAGGAACAAGAAACAAACAATAAGGCAGAGCAATTATGAACTACAGTGCAAAACTGGAGCATTCTCCTCCTCAGTGCACAACAGTAGAGCAACAACCCTAAAAATAACCTTACATCCTCCATTCTCCTCAAGAATCACACTGGGTGCTCACTTGGGTCCAGGCTGCTTGTTACATGGCACCTCAAACAGCTGCAGTCCCTGCCTGGTTAGGGAGTGTGGCATCTAACGCCTGCATCTGCAGGAACTTGGTGCTAACAGAGTTTGGGTGGGACTCCCAGACACACTATTCACATCGGACACTGCTCTCGGGGTTTTGCCTCCCACACCTTCCAACACAAAAATTCCAGTAGTTGGAGGCTAATGATGGGCTTGCTTCAGCATGGGGAGGACATCAGAAGGGCATCAGCAACACCAGCTCCATCCTCCCACAGACTTCCTCCTCTCACCTCCTTAGATCAATTGCCCCCATCATTTGTGGCAACTGCAGTCTCTTCAAAACCCTCATCACTGAAGTTTTAGTGGCTTAAAAACAAAGGAATTGGGAGAGGGGATGGTGAAAGGAGGGGAGTGAAGCTGTGCTATGTGAGGGAAGGGAAAAAGTCTCTCTCCAGCTCTCCCCTGTCTTTCTAATGCAATCTTAGTCAGGAAAACAAATCTTCAGTTAAAGAATGCTGCAAACCACCACAATGAGGCTTTCTCACAGGCATAACCCCAGTGCAGCTCTTGGTTGAACAGAGGGACAGCAGCCCCACAGGGTGCTGAAGGTGCTGAAGTCAACATTCCTAAAATTCCCCAGTGCATGCAGGCATGCTCAGAGAGGGTGGCTTAGCCACTCAGGGGTTATTAGCTGAGAGTCCAGGTTCACATATGCCATGGGATGGAGGTCAGGGCACGGAAATGGCTCCTTGTCTCTCCTGCACTTCCATTTGCAAACCCTCAAGTGTTGTCAGTATAGCATACTCAGTGTCTACTTCACTAATCACTGAAGTTTTAGTGGTTTAAAAACAAAGGAATTGGGAGAGGGGGTGGTTAAAAGAGAAGAGTGAAGCTGTGACATGTGAGGGAAGGGAAAAAGTCTCTCTCCATCTCTCTCTTGCCGTTCTAACTGAATCTTAGGAAAACAAATCTTCAGTTAATAAATGCTGCAAACCACCACAAAGAGGCTTTAACACAGGCTTGTAAATCACACAGAACATTAGGGGTTGAAAGGGACCTCCAGAGCTCATCAGGCCCAACCTGAGCACCAGCCACTGTTTAAAGGGTCACCGCTGCCCCTGAACCACCAATAATATGCAGCAGCCCAAGCATGCCAATCCTTGACCTCCAGATTACTAGGAGATGTACCTGACAAGTCAAGCAGAGATTACTTTTTTGGCTGCTGTGCTCACTGGCACAGAGTATCTGGTATGTAGTCTACAATTCAGAATGAAGCAATAGGGATGATTTCCTGTTTCCAGTGGAAAGAAGATAGGGCTTCTGAAACACAAAGAGAGCTCCTAGAGGACAGGTACTGAGAGGAACTGTTGTGCCAAGGTGTAAACAGCTTTCTCATGGGAACACAACCCCGCGTTTCTCATCTCCACCCCCTCCTGACTCAGCAGTCACAGAAACAAACCACAGCTCTTCCTACAGCTAGTTCTCTTTATTAAGGCAGAATGTAGTGTAGATTTCAGAAGACGACTGACAAAGCATAGGTTCTTCTGGCAACAGGGAGGGGAGACAATCTCCACCACCACCCTTCCTTCAGTGCATCCAGCACCTCATGTTCTGGCTGCTGGAGCCAGCTGCAATCATTTCACATAGATGTGATTTCTAACAGTTACAAACAACACTGTAGACTCCACATTCTCCAGTGCCAAGACTTGGTACTCTGTATTCACCATAAATACCCTCTGTGCAGTTAAAAAAAAAAAATGTGGTTTAGCTGTTCATGAGCCCAGATTAATCCTTCCCTACTGTATCTTACAAAACAGACACTTTCTGCTCTTTCAGCTGGATTCCCCAGGCGCCAACAGCAGCACGCCTCACTTGGACTTCACCCACATATAAAAGTTTAACCTGATTTAGGGTTAAAGTGCTCCAATTAACATCAGCAGCAGTAAAGTCCAAAGAGCCACACCACTGAGACAATACTGACTGCATCCAAGCAAGCCCTTCTGCTCCTTTTCTGCTCTCCTCAGTCTACATACAAGTAAGTTTTAAACAACCAAACGAGCACACACAGTGCAAGGTAGTGAGCCAGCTGCCTCATCCCATCTCTGCCATGACTGTGTATACATCTAGGCTTCACAAAGCTGCCTCATCCCATCTCTGCCATGACTGTGTATACATCTAGGCTTCACAAAGCTGCCTCATCCCATCTCTGCCATGACTGTGTATACATCTAGGCTTCACAAAGCTTATTCCAGTGGCTTTCTGCGAGACTGGCAAGTGTGACTGCAAAGGGGAAAAAAATAGGCAAGCTAATCACATTTCTAATTATGAAAACATAATTTCCTCCATCTCAGCAGAAGGTGGAAGGAAATATATTTGGCTAAGACGACCCCAGTGACTGGTTGATGAAACACTCAACATGAGCCAACAACATGAGCTTGCAGTCCAGAAGGCAAAATGTATCCTGGGCTGCATCAAGAGAATTGTGACCAGTGGGGTCAAGGGAGGTGATTCTGCCCCTTTACTCTGTTGTCATGAAAGCCAGTACTGAGTCCACTTCTGGGGGCCCCAAAACAAAAAGAACATTGAACTGTGGGAAAGGGTTCAGAGGAGAGCCACGAAGATGACCAGAGTGCTTGAGCACTTCCTCATCTGTGAAGACAAGCTGCAAGAGTTGGGGCTGCTAAGCCTGGAGAAGAGAAGGGTCTTAGGGGACTTCAGAGCTGCCTTTCAATACCTAAAAGGGGACCTTACAAGAGACTGAGGAGACTTTTTCACAAGGGCTTGTAGTGATAGGCAATGGCTTTAAGCTGTTCCAGGGTCTCACACTCATGGTAAAGAACATCTTCCTAATATCCAGTCTGAACCTACCCTCTCCTAGTTTTGCTCCATTCCCCCCAGTCCTATCACTATCTGACATCCTAAAACATCCCTCAGTAGCTTTCCTGTAGGTCCCTTTCAGATACTTGAACAACCACAATAAGGTTTCCTTGGAGCCTTCTCCTCTCCAGACTGAACAACTCCAACTCTCTCATAGGAGGGGAGCTCCAACCCTCTGAGCATCCTTGCAGCCCTTCTCTGGACACACTCCAGCATGTCTACATCTTTCTTGTAATATAGGGGCTCCTAATTATAGCTCCAATCCATTCCTCTTCTCAACCCAACTGAAGCTGAGAGTTCTGGAAGATATTTTGGCACTAGTTTTAGCTGAATCATCCAGTAATATAAGACACATCTGTTCCACACACATGATCTGGAAAGTATCTTTTCTTTAGCAATTTCACAGGAGGAAAAGGTAAAATTGATAGCAGTTTGGCTTGCGGCCTGGAGAGCACAAGCAGACTGAGGGAATCTGCTCTCCTAGTCCAGACTGCAAAAGGGAAATCAATCCAGTTTACTGTCCATAACTCACTAAACCAGTTCAATCACTGCTTGTGACAGTGAGCAAGCCCCTGTCAGGTACCTCAACAGGTGAGCTTCCAGAAACAAACACAGCAAACCCTGAAAGGCCATCAGCAGAGATTTTTGTTGAGCTGCAAAGAACAGCAATTAACAATCCTAGCAGCTGTAAAGAGCCCAGACAATTGTTAAAACAACCCAATGAAAGTCGAAGTTAACAAAGCAGCGCAGCAGAAGGCACAGGACTACTTAAAATGCTTCCACTACTCCACTACTTACATCCTAAAGGCTGGGGTGGGAGTGGCTGGAGAGCAGCCAAACAGAAAGGGATCTGGAGGTGCTGATTGACACCTGCCTGAACATGAGCCAGCAGTGTGCCCAGGTGGCCAAGAAGGCCAATGGCATCCTGGCCTGCAGCAGCAAGAGTGTGGCCAGCAGGAGCAGGGAGATCATTCTCCCCCTGGACTCTGCACTGCTTAGGCCACACCTTGAGTCCTGTGTCGAGTTCTGGGCCCCTCAATTTAAGAAGGACATTGAGGTGCTTGAGCGTGTCCAGAGAAGGGCAACGAGGCTGGGGAGAGGCCTCGAGCACAGCCCTATGGAGAGAGGCTGAGGGAGCTGGGATTGGTTAGCCTGGTGAAGAGGAGGCTCAGGGGAGACCTTCTTGCTGTCTACAACTACCTGAAGGGTGGTTGTAGCCAGGAGGAGGTTGCTTTCTTCTCTCAGGCAAGCAGCACCAGAACAAGAGGACACAGTCTCAAGCTGTGCCAGGGGAAGTTTAGGCTGGAGATGAGGAGAAAGTTGTTGCCTGAGAGAGTCATTGACTGCTGGAATGGGCTGCCCAGGGAGGTGGTGGAGTCACCATCCCTGGAGGTGTTCAAGGCGCGTTTGGACGTGGCACTTGGTGCCATGGTCTGGTCTTAAGGTCTGTGGTGCTGGGTTGGACTTGATGATCTTTGAGGTCTCTTCCAACCTTGGTGATACTGTGATACTGCAAAGACTTACATCCAAGCAAAGATTGCAGTTTTCCATCGATCTTTGCACAGACTTCAGCACTTTAGGGCTCTGTTCCAAACTAAGAACCCCTACAGGTACTAGGAATATAAACCAAAAGCCTCTGTTTCAACGTGAAATGTTAGTTTAAGTATTACCGTGCTGGATGTCTATCTCATGAAGAGTGCTGCTGGTTCACTCTCTGCCAAGACCTCTCCAGGTACCCCTCTGGCTGCAGCACCAGGAGCTGCATGAAAAAGTCTGGCAGCAGAATATGGTTCATAGTACAAATGCCAGGCAACAAAGTCAGCTGTTATGTTGCCTTTTTTTTTTAACTCAAGCCTGACATTTGGAAATTTGGAATGTAGAACCTCATGGTAATCATAAGGTGTATGCATCTTCCAATACCCAGAAGAAAAGATTAAGAGATAGAGGTACCTGAGCAGTTTACAGAGTGCTTAAATTCTACCAGGCACATCAAACCACTTCAGACCCATGACTTGAGCGCTCAGCTCTGCAAAAGGCAGATTAGAACTCCTTGCTGCATTTGAACAGAAAGAAAACCGAATAGAGAGATTCAACAGCTTTCCTCAGTCACACTCCTCCTTCCAGAGAAGCTGCAAAGAGTTAACTACAGACTGACCACAGCTTAAGTTTTGTCCTCATCAACCTTGGCTGCATGCTTTCAATACCAATAAAGGCAAGAGTCAGAAGGAAAACGAAGTGAGAACAGGCAGATAAGGGGATTTCACAAGGATCCAAGCCAAGCACTGTTGTCTTATGCTGTCCTTGAAAAGTGAGAGATCTCAGAGAGAGCACTAGAAGTACAGAAGTAGTATGCCTGGAAGGAGTGGAGGTTGCAGAGGCCAGGTTACAGCCTCAATCATAAAACCCCCTGCTTTCTTTTCTCTTGGGAACTAAAAACAACTAAACAAACTTGCGAAAAAGAGTAAAGCCATCTGGTTAGTAGATTAAGAAAGGTTCTCCTCTCCCTCTGCTCTGCCCTGGTGAGGCCACATCTGGAATATTGTGTCCAGTTCTGGGCCACTTGGTTCAAGAAGGAACCTCAGGGAACTGCTTGAAAGAGTCCAGTGCAGAGGCACAAAGATGCTGCAGGCAGTGGAACATCTGCCTGCTAAGGACAGGCTGAGTGAGCTGGAGCTTGGAGCAGAGGAGCCCGAGGGCTGCCCTCATTCATATTGATAAAGATGTGAAGGGCAGTGTCAGGAGGATAGAGTCAGGCTCTGCCCAGTGATAGGACAAGGGGCAATGGGTGCAAGCTAGAGCACAGAAGGTGCCACACAAGCATAAGGGGAAACTCTTTTACTCCGAGGGTGACAAAACACTGGCACAGGCTGTCCAGAGAGGCTGTGCAATCTCCTTCTCTAGAGACATTCAAAACCCATCTGGCCACATTCCTTTGTGACCTGCCTTAGACCACCCTGCTCTGTCAGAGGGGTTGGACTGGATGATCATTCAAGGCCCCTTCCAACACCTAACATTCTGCAACTCTATGATTTGCTTTCCTCCAGCCTCATTTCAGTATCTATTAGATCCAGTCTTCCCTTAGGACAAGCTAGTGCAAAGAGGAGAGAATTTTCCTTAGGTAGTGCTAAGGTATGGAGGAAACTGAGCCGGTCTGGACAGAAAGCAAAATGTGCTGTGAACTGCTGTGGCCAGAGAGATCAAAATCATTTCAAGAATGGTCTTAAAACCAGAAGTTAGAGAGAGAGCAAACACCTTTGGAGGTAATTAAGAGGACACAAGACAGCTGGTTTCCGAGGTGCAGGTAAGAATCGACAGTAGCATTTTCAAGCAGAAAAGTTTCACATTGAGACAACTGAGATGCACCCAGCAGAGGTCATCAGGCTTTTCAGCTCTTCACTCATGCAGAGACTTCAGTTTGTCTCACTAATTGGAACTGCACGCTTTACAAGCCTACAAACCTGTCAGGAAAGGCAGGAACCATTGCTCCACCTACTATAGATCATCCCTAGGAAGAACCTTGTATAAATCAAGAAGCTGGGGCTAGGAGAGGCCAAATCGAATCCTGCAGGAACAGTGTACATTACACTGATCTAAAAGAGGAGAAGGCCCAATACTACCCACAAAGACTACAGTGAACAGAACTGCATCACAAAGAGCAAAGTGTTTGTCTCCTTTCACATATGCTGTTACAAGTTGGAGCTAAACCTAAAACACTGGAAAACCCTGAACTCCCTCTCCTTGTTTCTAAAGAAATCTTCCTCCTCTGCATAGCTACTGCTGTTACTTCAAGACACTTTCTGTAATGGGAGGGGATAGAAACTTAGTTATTTTTTTCTTTAAAACTAAACAAAATCCACAAACTTCCTCAAAGGCCTCCAAGCTTCCCCTTCCTCCAGAATTCAGAAGTTTGTACCAAGTGCCCTTGACCTGACAGAATCACAGTTTAGAAGAATGCTACATGGCAACAAAGAAAAGGTAGACCAAAAAACAGAGCTTACATGCACATTATACAGCTTATGATACAGCATCATGTACATACCATGAATCACAGTCAGTCAAATGCTTTCCTAACTCATCTTGTGTGTTCACATCCAACCAGTGAGCACCAATCAGCCACCTTTCCCAAACAGCTCCATAGAACGGTTATTTATGGCTACAGACATTCTGCTTCAAAATAGCTGAACCCAAAGATCTGCAACACTTAAGCAAAGAGAAGTAACAAGACATTAGTCTGCAAGTAATCTTGGAGGCCTAACAGATGGGGACTGAGAGGAAGAGAGGTACTGGGGAGTCTTCATGGGTAGAAGGGTGACCATGAGCCAGCAGCGTCCAAGAAGGTCAATGGTATCCTGGGATGTATTAGAAGCGAAGTGGTTAGTATGTCAAGAGAGGTTCTCCTCTCTCTCTGCTCTGCCCTGGTCAGGCCATATCTGGACTACTGTGTCCAACTCTGGGTCCCTCAGTTCAAGAACCTCAGGGAACTGCTTGAGAGAGCCCAGCACAGAGCCACAAAGCTGTTGCAGGCAGTGGAACATCTCCCTGCTGAGGACAGGCTGAGGCAGCTGGGGCTCTTGAGTTTGGAGAGGAGGAGACTGAGAGGTGACCTCACTCATGTTGATAAAGATATGCAGGGCTGTGTCAAGAGGACAGAGCCAGGCTCTGCTCAGTGATGCCCAATGATAGGCTAAGGGGCAATGGGGGCAAGCTGGAGCAGAGGAGGTTCCACATGAACATAAGGAAAAACTTTTTCACTGTGAGGGTGACAGAGCTGTGGAACAGGCTGCCCAGAGAGATTGTGGAGTCTCCTGCTTTGGGAGCATTCAAAACCCACCTGGATGCATCCCTGTGTGACTTGTTCTACGTGATCCTGCCCTGCCAAGGGGGTTGGACTGGATGATCTTTCCAGGTCCCTTCCAACTCCTAATGTTCTGAATTATTACAATTTTATTATTGGAAAAGGTAGAGCTTTGGTTCTAGAAAAAAACAAACATCATGCAGTTTGGAGAGAGAGCTCAATCACACCTCCAGATGGACGGATGGAGAAAAAGAGGGAGGGAGGATGGGAGAGAGGGTAAAACTTGAGTGCATCTCAACCCTGACTATAAAATACCAACAACTGGTGTGTTTTCATCATAGGCTGAGGTTGGACAAGTAAATATGCATCTCCTTGTTCTGTGAAGGCAGATGCCACCAGGGAAGATGAAGATCTACCTGTGTGACAGAACATGCTTGTGGTACAACAGTCTGGTGGTTCTGTCAGGTGTTGTGCTGGTTTGAGGCTAATTTGAGTATTTTAATAGAGAAAATTATACTATAGGCTGTGAAAGGAAAACATGGTGATGGCTACTTCACTCATAGGCTTGCTGAGAGGTTTGGGAAAGGAACTCAAAACAATAGATAAGGCAGTCTCAGTCTGTCTCTCTCTGGGGCCACAGCGTTTCAGGTGGTCTAGCTTCTGGCTCCTCTCTGCTGATTAATCTTCACTAACCACTTTCCTTCTACCCGCCCTGGCCGATCCTCCAAGCTGAGATGTTTGGGAAAGGAACTCAAAACATTAGATAAGGCAGTCTCAGTCTGTCTCTGGGGCCACAGCGTCTCGGGCAGTCTAGCTTCTGGCTCCGCTCTGCTGATTAATCTTCACTAACCACTTTCCTTCTACCCGCCCTGGCCGATCCTCCAAGCTNGGTGGAGGGGGGGGGGGGGGGGGGGGGGGGGGGGAACTCCCAAACCATCACAGGTGTAAATGCAGCACTTCAGGTGTTCATAGCACTTCACTACCAAAGCAGATCACAGTGCAGATTAGCACTGTGTGTGTACCTTATTTAGGAGAGATTCTGGCAGTTTACTGGAAAAGAAAATGTGGGTGCTGGGAAAAACAAATCATTAAAAAAACCAACAAAACAAATCAAGGCTATTTGGATATAAAATAAAATGTAGCAAAGTGCTCTCTGTGGTCAGAGTAGGTCCCTCAGGAATCATGAGACACTTACTGACAGACAGAGACTATTTCTCCCTCCTTTAGACAGCTAACACTTAAAATTCAATACTGTAAGAGACTGCTGACTCCTCTGTGCATTGGAAGCAATGGGAGAAGCAAGCAAAGCTGCTTTACTTTCCTCTAATCTTTCTCCCTTGTGTGCCTGCACCAGATGGTGCCGAGCTGCAGGTTGGAGGGAGATAATAAACCCAGAGGGAGAAAAAAAAAAAGTTAATATTAGGTTATAAAACAGCTGACCTTCAAATATGACGTCAGCTGCTGTTTAATTGATGGGACAGGTCCAGACAGACAGACGCACGCACACTGGGATGTCCACAGTCAGCACTTTCCGTTCTAACATGGGAAGAAGCCATACGGCAGTGCTGTTAAAGAAGTCTGCTCAAGCTTTACAGGTGTGAGAAGAGCAGAGAAAGAGTCTCCATTTATTTTCAGACAGGAAGATCCACTTGGGGAGAGGCCTCAAGCACAACCCCTATGAGGAGAGGCTGAGGGAGCTGGGATTGGTTAGCCTGGTGAAGAGGAGGCTCAGGGGAGACCTCCTTGCTGTCTACAACTACCTGAAGGGTGGTTGTAGCCAGGGGGAGGTTGCTTTCTTCTCTCAGGCAAGCAGCAGCAGAACAAGAGGACACAGTCTCAAGCTGTGCCAGGGGAAGTTTAGGCTGGAGGTGAGGAGAAAGTTCTTGCCTGAGAGAGTCATTGACTGCTGGAATGGGCTGCCCAGGGAGGTGGTGGAGTCTCCGTCCCTGGAAGTGTTCAAGGCGCGTTTGGATGTGGCACTTGGTGCCATGGTCTGGTCTTGAGGTCTGTGGTATCAGGTTGGACTTGATGATCTTTGAGGTCTCTTCCAACGTTGGTGATACTGTGATAGCATTCTGCCTGACAGCATTTTTGCTTAAACCCATGCTTCAGCTTCCCCAATCTCTGTTGCTGATAGTCTGCCCCTCCCACTGCAAGCAAAGTGAAATAACCCCAGAGGCAGAAAGGAAAATTACCAAATATAAGACACTTTTAAGCTCCTTGCTACTCTGGTCCAGAGCTTTGTTTCCAGTTGTTTTCAGTGCCAACATTGCTATGAACAGGGGTTTTAAACCCCATGTGGACTACTGAGGCCACCTTCCTTCCACCAAGCACAACCTCTGGTAACCTCTGCTGCAGCATCCTGTAACACTGTGCAGCCTTGCTCCTGACTTTCTGATCTCAAGTAATTCTCACCAGCCGAGTGCTAGCTAGGCTGAGGCACTTAGTGCCATGGTTTAGTTAATTAGAAGGGTTAGGTGATAGGTTGGACTCAAATGATCTCAGAAGATTTTTCCAACCTGGTTAATTCTGTGACTATTTTGTATGATGTCCAGCTTTGGGCTAAAGCAAGCAAACCACACTAAATAGTACTCCTGCTGATGAAAAGGAAAGCTCTCTGCCAGGCTACTGTGGGAAGATAGAGCAGTATGAAATGCATAAGCTTGAGAATGGGAAGCTCTGGGTGGCTCTGTGCCACCCCTGCAAACACACCCAACACAGAAGGTGGCATTTCCCTCCCCTTGACAACAAAGTCATCTACTGCCTATCTGCCACAGCTGTCTTTGCAAGTAGCTGGAAAAGCCTTTAAGGCTATTACGTGGTTTGAGAAACACTGGCTTCTGGTTTAGTGCTTTTAAGTGCTCTCCAGGCAAAGGTGACAGACAACAGTTTCAGCTAGAAGAGTGTGCATGTCCTGGCACCCTCAAGGAAGCAGCCTGCATTGCACACTGAGTCACAGGACTTTATGGCTATGTTCCATCAGTATCAAGAGAAATCACAGAATAGAGATTCTTCTCTGACTCTGCTCTGCCCTAATGAGACTGCACCTGGAATACTGTGTCCAATTTCAGGCTCCCCAATGCAGGAGGGACAGGGACCTGCTGGAAAGAGTCTAGTGGAGAGCCATGAAGATGGAAGACTCGAGCATCTCCCCTATGAAGAGAGACTGAGAGGCCCGGGGCTGTCTAGTCTGGAGAAAAGAAGACTGAGAGGAGATCTGATCAATGTGTACAAATATGTGAGAGGTGGGTGTCAAGTGGATGGGACCAATCTCTTTTTGGTTGCCAGCAGCAATAAGCAACAGATACAACTTAAACATAGAAGGTTTCACCTCAACATAAGGAGAAGCTTCTTTACAGTGAGGGTGACAGAGCACTGGAGCAGGCTGCCCAGAGAGGTTGTGGAGTCTCCTTCTCTGGAGACTTTCAAAGCCGACCTGGATGCACTCCTGTGTGAACTACCCTGGGGAATTCTGCTTTGGCAGGAGGGTTGGACTCAATCTCTGGAGGTCCCTTCCAATCTCTAAGGTTCTGTGATTCTGTAATTGTTCTGGTTGGAAAAGACCTCTAAGATCACCAAGCCAAATCATAGAGAGGTTCCCAGCAGCACGGGTCAAAGGCACACCGAGTGACGACTCAGAACAGTTCAGTATTTATTAGACATGGCCAAAAAATAACACAGCTTGTTGTAAGGAGCACAGTATTGAAACACTGAATTTCAGTTTTCTTGATGCTTCAAAGACATTTCAATCAGGCAGAAACAATGCCAGCAGCAGAGCCACTCAATCACTGTGTCCCAGTCGAGCGGCAGCATCCAGACACCAATACAAACATCACCAGTTCACACCACAGCTGTACCAGGTCTGCCTGGCTCTGCTCTCTAGAGCCAGACAAATGCTGGAAGCTGGCCAGCACATAGGTCCTTCTACAAACTACTGCTTCCTTGTCCTGTGAACAGATCTGTAACTTGCTGTTGTCCTTCTCAGAAACCAAAGGTCGCTGGCAGAGGGAGTCCCTCCCTGACAACTCAGGGATCTGGCACAGAGCTCAGAACTCAGACAGCAGTGATTCAACATCTACCATTAAAAGCAGTTTAAAATTTAATGGTCACAGCATAATAAATCCTATCTAGACATTTTCAGATTGCAAGCCAACCATCATCAGGGCAGAAATATATTTGCTGCAAGGTGATCAGAGAGGATTTTAAGTGTATCTTGTAGAGAACACAAGCCTTGGATTGTCTCAAACACCAGCTCTGTCCAGCACTTAGATACCAAGATACACAGTCAGGAAAAGAAATACTCAAGCAACCAATACCTGCCAGTTAAAACAGACAGGAACAAGAAACAAACAATAAGGCAGAGCAATTATAAACTACAGTGCAAAACTGGAGCATTCTCCTCCTCAGTGCACAACAGTAGAGCAACAACCCTAAAAATAACCTTACATCCTCCATTCTCCTCAAGAATCACACTGGGTGCTCACTTGGGTCCAGGCTGCTTGTTACATGGCACCTCAAACAGCTGCAGTCCCTGCCTGGTTAGGGAGTGTGGCATCTAACGCCTGCATCTGCAGGAACTTGGTGCTAACAGAGTTTGGGTGGGACTCCCAGACACACTATTCACATCGGACACTGCTCTCGGGGTTTTGCCTCCCACACCTTCCAACACAAAAATTCCAGTAGTTGGAGGCTAATGATGGGCTTGCTTCAGCATGGGGAGGACATCAGAAGGGCATCAGCAACACCAGCTCCATCCTCCCACAGACTTCCTCCTCTCACCTCCTTAGATCAATTGCCCCCATCATTTGTGGCAACTGCAGTCTCTTCAAAACCCTCATCACTGAAGTTTTAGTGGCTTAAAAACAAAGGAATTGGGAGAGGGGATGGTGAAAGGAGGGGAGTGAAGCTGTGCTATGTGAGGGAAGGGAAAAAGTCTCTCTCCAGCTCTCCCCTGTCTTTCTAATGCAATCTTAGTCAGGAAAACAAATCTTCAGTTAAAGAATGCTGCAAACCACCACAATGAGGCTTTCTCACAGGCATAACCCCAGTGCAGCTCTTGGTTGAACAGAGGGACAGCAGCCCCACAGGGTGCTGAAGGTGCTGAAGTCAACATTCCTAAAATTCCCCAGTGCATGCAGGCATGCTCAGAGAGGGTGGCTTAGCCACTCAGGGGTTATTAGCTGAGAGTCCAGGTTCACATGTGCCATGGGATGGAGGTCAGGGCACGGAAATGGCTCCTTGTCTCTCCTGCACTTCCATTTGCAAACCCTCAAGTGTTGTCAGTATAGCATACTCAGTGTCTGAGACCCAGTATTGCACCAAGCAGGTTTTGGGTGCATTTCTCCAGTCCTTACAGCCCGAGTAAGTGCTGCAAGGTCTCTGGGGCTGGAGTGCATGATATCGCCACTGCAACACCCACCTGGGAAGCCTCACGTAAACAGCATCAAGCAGCTTCCAGCCTACACACCCCACCCCCCACCCACTCCCGATAACCACTACATCAGCGAGGGAGGAGAACTGTGGTAATGCAGCAGGAATCAACAAGCCTGCTTGTCTCTTATTCCAGAGCAAAGACAAAGGTGGGGTTTGTTCAGCTAGGCAGCGGAGCCAAGCCTTGCAAGGAAGGCAGGGGAAAAAAAAAGTGGGTATTTTTGAGCGTGGTTTCATCTGAGTCCTTTGAAACAGAGTTGGTATAGGATTATTTTATTTTTTGAAGGAAAGAATTGAAAATGCAGAATTAAAATACTTTTAAGTGCTTTATATCTGTCCACTAGCACTGTTCCTCTGGAGGCAGTATTAGTGGGAGGAGGAGGCAAAAAGGGGGGTGGGAGGGGAAATCCAATGCTTCAAGCTTATTTTATCCTAACTTCATAGCAAGAGGGAGTCACTAAACCTTTCCAAGTTTTGCAGCAGAAGGGAAATGGAAACAAACATTCGGGCTTTGTGTATATTTAAGACAAAAATATGGCATGCTAACAATGGAAGAAGAAAAAAAAAAAAGCAGAGCTGAAAGGCAGCAGAAAGTCTGGACATAAACCAGCAAAATATAAAAGTGCAAGAAAGTCCCTAAATTTCTGGCATAGGAACACATGCAGTAGCTGGGCAAAACAAACGGTGAAGGTAGAAATTTCACTCCTGTTACTCAGTAGAAGTTCTCTGACAAATCAGTTTGATAATCAAATAAAACAATTCTCTTTTTTGGAAAGCTGTTTAACAGAAGTATTTTCAGCCTTCAGCTCTGAGCTGTATTTGGCAGCTACGGTGCTAATAATAAACTGTTCAAATATCTTGCCCCTTCAGCTGACCAGCTCCCTTAAAATGTCTTGTGGCAGAAGCCAATGTGTTATTTGACCAGGAAATTAGCTCTCTTGGAGACACCTTCACATGCAACAGCAGCTCAGTCAGTCAATTTGAGTGACACCACCTAGCAATATGCACATTAACTTCAAATAGAAAATGAGGATATCAAAGCCACAGAAAGAGAAATCATCACCTGCAAGAAGCGTGCTGTCCTCCTTCCATGCACTGCTGGCTGAAGGGAAAGCTGTAGCTAGCTGAGAGCTTTGCTCTCAAAGTGCACTGCTATCTCCTTGTGTAATTAGGTCACTAGGAGGCTGATGGTGTTCCTGGTCACACAACCATTTATATGAAAATTCTAATCTATGCTGTTCTTTCATTATCGGTTTCAGGTCAAACCTGCAGGCATCGCTTTCAAAAAAAGAAAGTTACCAAAAGGTTAGACAAAGAGACAGCCCAGAAGTGCTACTACCTGGTTATAACTAAACTGCACAGATTAGAAAAAGGGTTGTAACTACAAGGCGTGTAGGCAGTTGGCCAGCAACACCAGGCACCAGTTTGCAAACTATGAAATCACTATTTCCAAGATACTCACTAAACCCAGGTTATGCACCCTGATGAAAAAGAAGATCTCCTAGTCACCCTAATGCAATGTTAAAGAGAGCTGCTGTTCTGACAAATTAAAAGGTAGAATCAATCCTGCCCTGCTCAAAGATACAGAGAGAGATGCATCAAACTCCCTCCTGCCAGCTCTACACACATACAGAAGACGCCAAGGCAGAAAGCGAGTCGAATGCCAGACTAACTCGGTTCATGCCAATGTGACTATTACTCCATGTTTGGCATTCAGGATTACACACAATAGGATTTGTCTTCAATCACTCTCAAAGGTATCCCTTACCTGGCAACAGGCCTTCAGCTGGGCTCTCTCCTGCCCCAAAACAGAGATTAGTGCTCTAGCAGGTGCAAGATCTAGGCAAACATGCACCAAAGCCATCCACCAAGCATTCTCAATTCTTTTCAGCACATAATAACCTTGAGTACTGTGTGGTCACACCTTGAGTCCTGTGTCCAGTTCTGGGCCCCTCAATTTAAGAAGGACATTGAGGTGCTTGAGCGTGTCCAGAGAAGGGCAACGAGGCTGGGGAGAGGCCTCGAGCACAGCCCTATGGAGAGAGGCTGAGGGAGCTGGGATTGGTTAGCCTGGAGAAGAGGAGGCTCAGGGGGGACCTTCTTGCTGTCTTCAACTACCTGAAGGGTGGTTGTAGCCAGGGGGAGGTTACTTTCTTCTCTCAGGCAAGCAGCAGCAGAACAAGAGGACACAGTCTCAAGCTGTGCCAGGGGAAGTTTAGGCTGGAGGTGAGGAGAAAGTTCTTGCCTGAGAGAGTCATTGACTGCTGGAATGGGCTGCCCAGGGAGGTGGTGGAGTCAGCGTCCCTGGAGGTGTTCAAGGCAGGTTTGGACGTGGCACTTGGTGCCATGGTCTGGTCTTGAGGTCTGTGGTAATGGGTTGGACTTGATGATCTTTGGGGTCTCTTCCAACCCTGGTGATACTATGATAATGTATGATCCAGCATAGTCAGAAGTGAGATATTCATTCTCCTCCCAAGCCTTGAGGTCCACTAGAGATGGTGTTTCTCCAAGGCCTTATGCAAGCACAGAATGATGCACTTAATCCATCAGCATGTTTGCTAGTTCAGTAGCTTCTGAAACCACAGACCTGTTAGGTGTGGGTCTGCATATTTGTGGCACAGGACGCATAGGTAAGTCTCCTGCATACTTTTCTTAACAGTACCAGGCCTGACCTGGGAGTAGCTCAACTCCTGTGCAAACAGGGGTACAGGCAAAGGCTTGAAAACTTGATGAAGAAAGGCACTGTCCTCAGATAGAACATTCCTGCTAACGGATCCATTTAAGAGGAAAAAGAAAAGCCTTGTCCCATCTGTACTGAAAGCGTCCTCTGGGTGGCAAGAAGAGTAGCCTTACTCACAGAATATTTGCATCTCAGCTGAATTAGTTAATGCTGTGGAACACTCCCAAGATTGTGAATTGCTATATAAACACTACGGATTGTTATTTGTTATTGTCTTGGTGCAGAACAGCGGAAACTAGAGCCATTTACAGATGTGAATTAAGAACAACAGGAGGTCTATCAACACACTGTGGGGCTGGAGATTTTGTTCATTTGTCTCCCCGACTCCTGTCTCCCTCAAAAAAAAAATCTCTTCCACAGGACTCCTACAATCCTCGCCGAGCAGAGTTGGCCTTGGCCCAGAGGAGCCTGTCACAGTGAAACAGCTCTGCTAGGAAGGGATAAGACATTCACCTGCAAACCTTGGTTCTATCACTTCTCAACAGTGCTCTCCCACGCTCCAAAGCACTGCCATTACTGCCCTTGTCACCTGAATTGTTTTTGGGGGGGCAAAGTAAGGCAGGTGCTAGAATAAAATAAAGGCACGTGGATATTTCAAGGCAAAGAAAGGGTTAGTTAAAGTAGCTGAGAACTCAGAGTGACGAACACTACCAGCACAATAGAGTGATTCATACACACAAGTGATGCCTTACAAGGCTGGTCTCACCTTAAGTGCACATTTTTAGACACCAATTTCTTTACTTGCATTGTTAAGAAGCAGCTTAGATAAAAAGATGATTCTAAACCTCCTGTCTGCAGCTTGGATGAAGGTGTAAGAGGTACTGCCTAGTTAAACTGCAGCTGAGACACAACACCAGCAAGGATTCTTCAATCAGAGAAGGAAGTCTTGACAAGTCTCCAAGCCACCATCTCTCTAAACTCCTTGCCCCCAAATCTTCCCTGAAGTGCCACTCTTCTCTCACAGCTGCTTCTCCTTTTCCATCCTTACCCCCCTCCCACTCCCACCTTCTCTTCAGCCTGGAGAAGGCTTCGAGGAGACCTGATAGTAGCCTTCCAGTATCTGAAGGGGGCCTACAGGAAGGCTGGGGAGGGACTATTGACAAGGTCTTGCAACGACAGGACAAGGGGCAATGAGTTTGAACTGGCAGAGGGGAGATTTAGACTGGATGTCAGGAGGAAGTTCTTTCCAGTGAGGGTGGTGAGGCACTGGCACAGGTTGCCCAGGGAGGTTGTGGCTGCTCCCTCCTTGGAGGTGTTCAAGGCCAGATTGGATGAGGCCTTGAGTGATCTGTACTAGTGGGAGGTGTCCCTGCCTACGGCAGGGGGTTGGAACTAAATGATCCTTGAGGTCCCTTCCAACCTTACCATTCTATGATTCTAGTTTTTGAAGTAACTCAGGAGTGTCCTATATTTCCAGAAGCAGAAGCTAGGTTTACGGATATCAAAATAATTTTTTTCTTAACTTTGACATCCAGACCAACACTGCAGGTGCAAACAGTGCTGCTCAGTGCATATACAGCACACACGAATCCCTCCCCAAGATAATTAAAATAACTGCACAGAAATAGTAATTCTTTTTTGTTACATACCTGTGTCAAAGAGGTTATTTTCAGTATAGCATTGCTACCTTACTGCATGCCTTGCACGTTCACAAGATCCATAGGATATTGGGAGAAAACTGGACTCAAGCTTATACAGACAACTTAGGATGTAAACGAAGCCCCTGACAGATGCTCAGTCAAATAGTAATAGATTCTTTTCATGAGTAATGCACCCAGACATGCACTACAGCTTGCACACTGGGAAAAAACAAACCAATTTAGGCATTTATTTCAGACTCTGCAGCATGTTCAGAGACATGCTGCACATACAGAGAGACTTGCACACCTCTTATTTCCCTCAAGTCACTGGTTGCTTAGCACATGGTTACACTACTGCCTATGAAATACAGACATTTCAGCAACTCAGGCTTTGAGTGCCTAATATCAAGGGGCCAATATCAATACCTGATCTGCCATTCGGCAGCCTGCACAGCTTTCAAATGGCAAATTTCAGAGCCGGAAGGCAACAGAGCCCCCAAAGTGTTGTTATAGTGACATTCCTTCCTCTATTTGCAGAGTTGCAAATTGTTTTATGAATACCATTCCACCAAAAGTTTAAAGTAAACAGCAGTTCACTGTCCATGTCGGATGAGAAAGCAGCTCTGCTGGTTGCATCACAAGGAGTAACCACTGGAGAGCAGTTGTAGAGCCAGCCACCACTGTATACACACCTGCATCCCTACCCAGGCCTCTGAAGCAAGCAGTGGGGTTAGGCACCTCTGAATCAACATAAGCACACTGCTCTGAGCTTGGCAAATGCTTTTTCCCCTCTTCCCTGGACAAGCCTTACTTAATTTGAATGCCATCAGTTCGTGCCATTGTTAGTGCCCAGCTCCAGATTCCTCCACGCAGCAGGCAGTCCTGCCCAATCGCACTCAAGAGTGGCAACGCACAAGGTAAGTTCGCATGAATTGGTCACAAAGTACCTACAAGAGTTTGCAGGCTCCTGCAAAACGCCCTCTAGAACAGGTTCCCATCACATGGAGCTAGGGACAGAGATTAGAGTTATCAGCTTTGACACTCAGCAGGAACGTGTCACAAAGAATTAAATCATTATATCATGAAGTGTCAGCAAATGCAGCTTTCCTGCTGTTCTACCACTAAGTTATATGTTAATTAGTGAGGTACAAAACAAACATGAATATCTCAAGCATGTCTGTGGATCAGGCCCAGCACAAGCTATTAGCACAGGATTCATTTCCAAAAGGAGTCACCCACAGCATCGGCAGCTCAAGAGATCCACTAGAATGGGAACAGCAGAAGCATGAAAGGGAAGAGCGCAGAAGCTAATTGCAATGTTTGTTTTGGCACTTTTGACAGCTGCTTAATACAATCCTTCCTCACAACCTCAGCACCTGGTTTTCTAAATAAGGTCATACACACACCACAGAATGAAAACATCCTTCCTTGAGAGGTGTGGACTGGTGTCAAAAGGTCCCACAATATGAACAAGAGTGTTAAAGACATTTTAAAACAGTAGGAGCACAGGGCCTAATAGACTATACATTATAGCAGGAATCAACTATTATTTCCAGATGTAACTGCAAGTGTTCCTTAGCTGCTCAGCAATTCTGGACCAAATCAGTTTGGAATTCTCTCATTCCATCACTGGGTGGAAGAAATCTCACATGCTCTGACTGCAGGCCACAATAGAGAAGATGTAAGCAGACCAACGACACCCTACACATAAACCTCTACTTTTAATTTAAGAAAGATGTCATTGGACAAAACAAACACCCCACAACATTATTCTCTGCCAGTTCCTTATGGCTATCCCAGCAGGATTTCTAGCTTTGCTCACATCTTATATTTTTCCCTTGCTTTCTGTCCCAAACTACTTGCCTTCTACTGCTTGGCATTGCCCGACTGCCAAATTACATCAGCAGGCAGACTGTGGCCAGGATGCGTCTTTTAAACAAATCTGCCCTAGTTTTGCTTTGGAATCATAGAATGGTAAGGTTGGAAGGGACCTCAAGGATCATCTAGTTCCAACCCCCTGCCATAGGCAGGGACACCTCCCACTAGTACAGCTCACTCAAGCCCTCCTCCAACCCGGCCTTGAACACCTCCAAGGAGGGAACAGCCACAACCTCCCTGGGCAACCTGTTCCAGTGCCTCACCACCCTCACTGGAAAGAACTTCCTCCTAACATCCAGTCTAAATCTCCCCTCTGCCAGTTTAAACCCATTGCCCCTTGTCCTGTCATTACAAGACCTTGTCAATAGTCCCTCCCCAGCTTTCCTGCAGGCCCACTTCAGATACTGGAAGGCTACTATCAGGTCTCCTGGAAGCCTTCTCTTCTCCAGGCTGCAGAGCCCCAACTCTCTCAGTCTGTCCTCATAGGAGAGCTGCTGCAGCCCTCTGATCATCCTCGTGGCCTCCTCTGGACCCACTCCAACACTTCCATGTCCTTCCTGTACTGGGGGCTCCAGAACTGCACACAGTACTCTAGGTGGGGTCTGACAAGAGCAAAGGGGCAGAATCCCCTCCCTTGCCCTGCTGCAGCCCAGGACTTGGTTGGCTGTCTGGGCTGCATGTGCACACTGCAGGCTCATGTTGAGCTTTTCATCAACCCAGATGAAACCAGTCACTTCAGTATCAAATAAGATTTCCTGCTAGAACTGCCCAAGTGGGTCAGGTTGTAACCCCTCTCTCAGAGCAAGGCTGAAGTGTACTTGACCTTGAAGCCATGAGATCAACACCCAATGACAAAGCAACTATTTCTATTTAAATACTTTCTGAGCCTGTACTGTCAAAAGCATATTTCCCTTCAATCTCAAAGGATTGCATGGCTAAAACATCCTACCATAAAGAACAGCAACAGGATGCTGTGCCATATTCTGGTACCACTCCACTTTTGCAGATTGTTGAAGCATAGGAGATGAGGAAAGGCTACCAAGGTCCCACTACCTACTGTTATATTCAGAAACTTCCACAGGTCTGTCTGCATTTGGGGGCAGCTCAGAACAGAACACAGGCCTAGGGTGTCCTGACTCAGTGTTTTACCTTCATGGTGAATTTCAACAGGTGAAATGGTTATCTCCTGTTCTACAGGCTGAAGCTACCCAGTGCTGTGCAAACTTCTCCCCACAGCCCTAAACATGAGTGGGTGGGAAGTAGCTACCACTGCTGTTTCAAAGACACAGATGTTATGAACCTTAAAGCAATTAATCATCCCCAGTCAGTGGTATGCAAATTGTGCTTTCGACACCAGCATGCTCATAATGAAATGCACTACAAATCTTCCAATTAAATGCTTTAAATTAGATTAAAAAAAAAAATCATACTAACAGGTGAAAGATAATGCACTAACAGGACTGGTGTAACCTTCTCAGCGTCAAGTGTTTATCAAAAGTCCAACATGTTGGGGAGAAGGGAATCTATCTTTCTTAAACTGAATGCTATACAGCACAGGTTGACTCCATTACAAACAGAAAGTCACTGAAGTGGTGCTTTGAAAGAACTGCAGGAAGTTTATCAAGGCAGAACTACACAACTCAGGGACTTGTCAGGTTGGCTGAAATACTAAGGTGCAGATTAATCTACTCAGTCCAGTGCAGTAAAGGGAATGCAACAGAAAGGTAGAAATGAAAGCAGAATAGTGCCTTTTTTTTACTAGTGAGAGCAACATCCATAGCAGCCTCTGGAACATCAGCTGCTACTGAAAGACTTGCTTTTAATATCTCACAAGTTGCCTTCCAGTTGTATTAAATTAAAAAAAAAAAAAAAAAGGAAAAGAAAAGAAAAAGAAAAGCAGCTAACCTTCAAATTTTTCTTAGTCAGGTGGTAAAACAGGTTTCACCTTCCCTGGATATAAAAATCCCTATCTGGATGGAGAGCTACAGTTCAGTCCCTTTAACTGACTTCGACACTACTAATAATCAGAACATTGGTCAAATAACTTGAGACATCCACCTGAAGGTCATTTTTCAGCTCTTTCATCTTTGCTCCCAAGCAGGCACACTCTTTTTTTTCCTCAACAAGGAATGTTCTGCCAGTACAACATCCAAAGCTGCCTCCTGCTGTAGCTCCCACGATAGACCTTCTGCTTTTCCAAAGGCAAATGCAGGGCAGACATGCTTCTTTGCTTCCTCGGCACTCCATCTACTCTGCTGCTCATCTCATACCCCAAGACAGGCAAATTAAAGAAAGTCTAAACAGATTATTATAGTATATTGTGAGGATAAATGGACTGTTCCTCTCAAGGAGTTTTATCTCCTTATTCAGCAAGCAAAGGCACCTGTGGGCAGAATTAACAGCTTTCTTGTAGGATACTGAAAGTAATCCATCTCAGCAGCAAGCTGGTAAAGGAAAACCTGGCTCAGGAGGTTATGTCACCCCACATAGTGCATCCAGCTCTTACACCTCTCTTTTCATAGGAAATGATCTAATGCTCTTGCTTCAAGTTAGTTTGATACATTAGTATCACCCAGTCACAGGGAATGGACTCAATAGAAAGGCATTTACCTTAACCTCAAATAAGAGTTGAGAGGTCTATGCCAGAACATTTACCTGCAGCTGGCATCACAGTGTCTCAGCCCCATGCCTGGAACTGCAGCTGTCACTTCACTCGCTCTTCAAAGTGCCATGCTTAAGCAGCCTTTGCAGCTGAAGCCCCCTTGACTGGAGGTGAGAGCTAATGTCTTGGTCTGAACCAGATTTTTTTCCTGGCACTTTCTCACCTAACCAATCTTGCAGAGTACAAGCACCTAGGGTCTGACCTGGACGGAGAAAAGGAGGGTTTCAGAGGAAACAATCTATGCAGCAAAGGGATTGGGACCCTCAATTCAAGAGAGATGTTGAGGTACTGGAACGTGTCCAGAGAAGGGCAACAAAGCCGGCAGGGGACTGGAGCACAGCCCTGTGAGGAGAGGATGAGGGAGCTGGGGCTGTACAGCCTGCAGACGAGGAGGCTCAGGGCAGACCTCATGGTTGTCTACAGCTACCTGAAGGGAGATTGTAGCCAGGTGGGTTTGGTCTCTTCTCTCAGGCAACCAGCAAAAGAACGAGGGGACACAGTCACAAGTTGTGCCAGGGGAAGTCTAGGCTGGATGGTAGGAGGAAGTTCTTGACAGAGAGAGTGATTTGCATTGGAATGGGCTGCCCAGGGAGGTGCTGTCCCTGGAGGTGTTCAAGAAAAGTCTGGATGGGGCACTTAGTGCCATGGTCTAGTTGACTGGATAGGGCTGGGTGATAGTTTGGACTGGATGACCTTGGAGGTCTCTTCCAACCTGGTTGATTCTATGATATGCACAGAGGCAAAAGCCTACATGTCAAGGCCCAGGAAAAGATGCAAATATTTTAGAAGTACAGGAGATGATTAAAGCTTACAGGAAATAAAAATTAAGAAGGACAACCTCAACTATCAAAAAAACCTCACACAGCTTGGAGGTTGCCTTTGAGAAGTATCACAATATCACAGTATCACCAAGGTTGGAAGAGACCTCAAAGATCATCAAGTCTAACCTGATACCACAGACCTTAAGACCAGACCATGGCACCAAGTGCCACGTCCAAACCTGCCTTGAACACCTCCAGGGACGGTGACTCCACCACCTCCCTGGGCAGCCCATTCCAGCAGTCAATGACTCTCTCAGGCAACAACTTTCTCCTCACAAACAGCCTAAACTTCCCTTGGCACAGCTTGAGACTGTGTCCTCTTGTTCTGGTGCTGGCTGCCTAAGAGAAGAAAGCAACCTCCCCCTGGCTACAACCACCCTTCAGGTAGTTGTAGACAGCAAGAAGGTCTCCCCTGAGCCTCCTCTTCTCCAGGCTAACCAATCCCAGCTCCCTCAGCCTCTCTCCATAGGGCTGTGCTCCAGGCCTCTCCCCANGCAGGACTAGCACATCCCGAGTCTCCTCTAGACTGGTCCCTGCCTACAGGCTGCTCTGTGTCTCTGAGTACACATCCATTTTATAAATCACCAAAGCTGTAATAAAGCATGTCCTCCAGCTTTCCTGAGCAATGCTGGATTTGCCTCTAATTTAGTTTCCCCTAGAAGAATAGCCAGCTGCCTTAAAGAAAGTTGAGCAACTGGTTTCTGACTAGTATTGCTTGGAGCATTTTAGCATTCATACAAAGTCATGTGGAAAAGAAAGAAGGAAAAAAGTCAAAACCCCAACAGCTCATGTATCCTGGTTACCATCCTCCACTATAATTATAAAATTGCCCTTAAAACATAATTGCATAATTGGGCTTGGCAAGTATCCACCCAAATCTTTTACAAATATTTCCGCAGACTGAAGGAGCAGGCAGTGGGCAGTCTGACAAGCCTGCCACCAGAATTCGTGCCCTTAGGACATGTTCCTAGCTATTACACTAAATACTCAGCATCACAGTCGAATGTTTCACAACAGTAGTTGAGCAAATGAAGTACCAGCATCTTAAAAACAAATCGAGAGAAAGATTCTCAAGCCGTTTCTGCCGCACACAGTGAAGGAGTGGCAATCCCTTTAAACAAAGGGACAGGAGAAGTTACCAATCCTTTCTAACTAAGTACACAGAAAGAATTCCCACTTAAGTGAAACTGGTCGACTTCTGGCAGCTATAACCAAACAGAAGATGCTAATGCCTTGCCAGGACTAGCACCTTGTCCCTTAAGAAAAGCCAACCAACCAATCCCCGTGCAATATCAAATGCGAATACAGAAACATGTGGCCTGCAGGGAGAGGAGATCCAACAGAAGCCAGAAATGAAATTTGCAATATAGTAAGGTTGTTTTTAACAGCTGTGCATTATGCATTCAGCAGCAGAGGGAATGCCAGCAGGGAGCCTCTATTAACATAGGCCTCAGAGTACAGTGTGCTCCTATCATGATTGGCCTCTCTTGAGAAAAAGCGAAAGCACACAAAAGACTTAACCCTAGAGAGATCGCTCCAATCCTGTTGCTATTCCACCAGCTCGGCACTACAACAGAAACCAGGGAATTTCCATCATGGATCACAGACTAAAAGGTAACACTTTCAACAATGCCTGAAATCAGGTTTCATCAGCAAGTTATGACAGGCACAGAAAGGAAAGAAGAAATGCTGCAACCCCCCACACAACAGTCACACTGCCAAAGTTGTTCTGATACAGACCATGGGTACAGGAGCAGCCCACAAGATGCTTCTCTTGTACAGAACCACAGAAACATTCAGGTTGGAAAAGACCCCCAGGATCACCAAGTCCTACTGATATCCCTACTCTACAAGGTGCACCCTAAACCATAGCCCCAAGCACCGCATCCAAACGACTTTTAAACGCAGCCAGGGTTGGTGACTCTGCCACCTCCCTGGGCAGCACATTCCAATGCCTGACCACTCTTGCTAGGACTTTTTTTTCCCCTGATATCTAGTATAAACCTACCCAGCGGCAGCTTGAGGTCATTCCCTCCCGTTCTACCACTAATTATCCATGAGAAGATACCAGTACCAACCTCTCCACAATGTCCTTTCAAGTACTTGTAGATGGTGATGAGGCCTCCCCTCAGTCTCCTCTTCCTCAAACTACAGAGCCCCAACTCTCTCAGTCACTCCTCGTAAGATATATTCCCCAATAAGATGCTAATGAAAGCAAGTGCTTGTCAGGACACCTGTGTTCTCATCAGGAGAATCTGCACTCCATCACACACAGTTCAGGGGCACAGCAGGCCATAAAACAGCTGGAAGAGTTGCTACAGACGAAGGGGCTCAGCAGAGTAATTCTCTCCATTTGGGAAATTGGTACAAGGCTGCAGAAATCTTTTCCTGATACCAGCTCTGGCTCCACTGTCAGAGTTAACTTCTGTCACAAACTCTCACTAGCACATCCAACTCAGCAGGCACCAGAGAGAAGAGAAATGCTCTCAGGCCAGGCACACTGCCTTTACTGTATCAGGTGCTAATAAAAGCTCTCTAGAGGTCTTGTCAACAGCTCTATGTTGCAGCTGGCTGCAGATCCTCAAAGGTGTGGCCTGTTCTGATGAGCAGCTCCCACAGAAGGGAGAAAAAAGTTATATACAAGCATGAAACATCCTGAATATCATTTTTCTGACTCAGTAGAGAAGATAAAGTCTTAGGAAAGGAAAACAAAATATCAACCTGAAGAGCCTGTAAACTGCTCTATATGACTGAATGCCAGCATATGCCTGGAGTGGAGGAAATAGCTGGTATTTATATCTCCCTGCTCTTTTGTGTTGCTAAGAAGTAAAAGCAAGACTCAGTATCCCTAATAACATGAGCTGGTTTGAGGAAGCAATAGTACTAGAAATTTCAAGAGGTTGTTTAATATGCAATGCTCCAGTTTCCAAGAGCATAATACATGGTTGGTTTTTTTTTTTGAGCTTAGCACATCTGTGCGTTACAAGCCTTTTTTACTTAGGTGCTAAACAGAAAGAGACAGGTAGTGTTTATGAAAGAAGTTTCCTGGAAGTACTTATAGTGCAGAAACAATATGCTCTAGGTCAGGTATCCCTATAAGGCTTTTAAAGAGTGCTAGGCACCTCTCATCCAAATAGTATCAAGTGCTTTTAAAAAACCAAAATATTACTGATTGTAATATTATCACTTGATAAAAACACTCCTTTATCACTCTTAAGGCACAACAAACCTTCCCAACAACCCCAAATCACAGCGAAAGTAATTAGCTACTTTCAAGACTGCCAGGCAGAAACTTGCTCTCTCAGTCTCTTCCAGCCAGCCTGCTACCCAGAATGCGACTGTCCTTTCTCTACTCTTTTTCTTGATCAATATGATAGCCTTCTCCCCCTTTGAAGCTCAGTTACATCCATGTCAAAGAGACAGGTAATTATCAGGCAGTTTCATGTGAGTACAGGAAGTTACCCAGCACCAGAAGTCACCTGCTGTTTCAGGTGTTACCAAGACCAAATGTAGTCTTGGTGACCATGAATGGCATGCCCAGGAATTACCCACATTCAGAAGATACTCACTTCTCCCATCAGACAGGTAGGTCATTTGCAGTTCTAATCCAATGCCCTGGGCACAAGATTTTGGCCAAAGGCAAGAGAAGCTGTGCCTCTTCCCAATTTTAGCCCAGCTCTTGAGTTCTCCCAGAGTTCAGTCTCTAATAGCCAGGGCAAGACAACATGGATAAAAAAGAGTTAATATAAACAGAAAGCAAAGCTATGACCTAGAGGGCAAGCCATGCAGAGTACAAACATCCCAGAATCTGCAGAAAGTCTCCCTGTCTATCACTTACCCACCAATTACACACCAATGTAATTAAATCAGGGAAGCTACGTTTAATTTTCCTATCATCACCCGATGAGATAAGAGCAGTACATATGGGAAGGATCAGGCACAGGGGAAAGAGCTACTTATTAATAAGTTAAATCCCTTTAAACCGAAGAGCAGCTCTGGCTATGAAGGGTCTGATCCACAAACACAACTTCAGGGTCTGATGTATGCACATCAGACACTCCATCCCCATTTTTGTCCTGGGCTTAGTCCCCGACTCTCCTCTTTTATTCAGAAACAAGTCACACTGAAAATTGCCAGGCATAACTTAAACAGAAACCTAGCTTTTGTTTAAACCCCGTTTTCAGTCTATACATTCCAAACTGAAGAATGCTCTTCTGCCAGTCATTATATTGACAAAGACAGCCACATGGATTTATGTTATTTGTAAACAGCCCAAGGCTCCTTGTTTTCACAACAGCAAGGCATTAGGGCGAGTTTGCAGGAACACAAGGCATGCTCCAGCCTGTTCTTCTTTCTTCTACTGCCTTCTCCCACACGAGGCAGGGAGAAATGCTGTGATCTCTGTCCCTCTGTGAAGGCTAGTAATGCTTAAACAGCATTATATAAAGCTTTTTTGTACTTGATAGCCCCAGAACTGCTGCTTTGGCTGTTTTCTCTCCACTCTTTGGTTCATCCCATCCAGCCCTGCTTCCTGAGCCAGTTATTTAAAGCCCTGATTGAAAATGTATCAGGATCATAAAAGTGGATGACAGGATCAGGTTTTCAATAACAAAAATCCTACAGGCTTTGATGTGACCATCACAACTTTTTTTTTTTTTTTTTTTTTTAAACAAGAAGGGGAAAATATTTATAACAGCAACTATAAATACACATGCTACTGACTTTTCAGCTTGTTGTCCTTGTTCTTCAGCTAAATTTAGTCTGCTATATCCTGTACAGCCCTTGGTGAAAAAAAAAAAACCAAACATACACACACACAAAACTGTGCAAATCCTACATTAGGCAGTTATACTTATTCAGGTACTTTACAACATAACCGGGAACAGGGCAGGTAGTGTTTACTCAGTATGGGTATCATTCATGGTCACAGAGGATAGCTCTGTGCTTCTGAATGAGAAAAGTGATGTAGGTTATTCTGTGTGCACGCAGACCACACACTTGGTTTGTGCCAGAGATGCTTTGAGGGTATTTGTGCAGCTCTCAGCTACAAAGAACCATTCGGTGGCCACACCTGCTGTTTACCCTTCTTCTTTTACGTGTAAAAATGTCTGAGATACTGATTCGAATTTGGATAACTGATTTCAAGGTCCAACCTGCACGTGTAAGAGAATCCTTTTGTATCCGGAGGGCTCTCATTCATGCGAGTGATTTCTTAGTGAAAACAAAGTAAATGTTTATCAGGAACTGCCTACCTAGAGAATCAGAGTTGTTAGTCATCCCACTGTTAAATCTTAGGAAGGCTTAGTCATGCTGGAACCCAGGTGATTTCTGCGAAGGCCAACACGGATTCACCCTGGTTTAAGGATCCCTGCTCGCAATTCAAAGTTTCCCGCAGACGAGGACTCCCCCGCCTCAATCTGACTTGCTCTACTCGCAGCAAGTTTTGCAAGCTAAGCAAGAAATGCAGTTCAGAGGATGCTCTTTACAGTCATCATCTGGTCTAACAACCAAAATAAGCGGTCCAGAAAAAAAAACCAAATCCTTGTTTCCTACAGCCTTGATAGTTGAGGGGAAACACAATAAAGGGTCGAGTTCGCCTCGCCTTCAGTCCGCTGGCTTGGTGTGCTTCTCGGGCACCGGCCAGCTCTGCGAGCCAGCCTTTCCCCCCGTGCTTACAAATATATCGCTGCTAAAGGCTAGGTGAAGAGGACAGGAAAAAAAAAACCCAACAGTTTCCTGGGGGTGAGACTCGCCCTGCAGCTGCTGACTCCCCGGCCCGCCGCACCCGCGGCGTTGGGAAAGGGTCTGCCGGTGCCGCACCGTCGGGGAGCCCTGCCCCGGGGTCCCTGGCCGGCCCCGCCGCTGCCCCCGCCCCGCCCGGTCTCTGCCCTACCCAGCATGGAGAAGATGAAGTCCTTCGCCGTATGGATCTCCAGGGCTCGCTGGTCGTCGTACTCCCTCTGGTCATGTTTGGTGAATTCCTGGATGAGTTTATTCAGTTCCTCCACCCTGGCTCCCGATCGGAAATCCAGCTCCGGGAAGGGAGGCTTGCTGGTGGTGCCGGCGGTCCCTGCCTTGCTGGCGAGCGGCGCCGCCATCTTCATG